>JAGDQP010033400.1:0-20692 GCA_022664845.1 Lepisma saccharinum | reverse complement strand
TAATCGAAAAAAGTTGTTCCTTGCAATTCACAGAAGCCCATTATCTTCAGAGATTCTACAGTGTTTGCAGGATCAACATACAAAATATTTCAGACAAATCTCTACACACGAGTATCACTAGTATCGAAGTTGTACACGAAAACCTTCGATGCTACATTTCTTATTATTCTGTGAACTGGCAGAAGTCCGCGAAATTCATCTATGTGAAAGCGATGTTGGGATAATCGGTGCCATTAAGAATTTATTGACTATATGAAGCCAGGGAGCTGAGGGGACAGTTAATATCAATAGTTCATTTCCAGTCTCAACCAATATGAAAGAAATTTTTCACTCTAATTTAGGTTTTTACGATTATTACTCCTTTTTACATTCTTTTCTTTAGTTCACAATGGATTCTGGTGTCCTCAAATCTTGCAAATTTAATTTAGCTCATTTCTCGATGTCATACAATAATCAAAATTTGAACAGCGACGACGTAAGTCAGGTAACAATACAATTCTATTGTTACTTTCATATATTTCTATATTATTATTTTGAAAGCATACTTTAATATTTTTTTTAATATTTCCCATAAATACTAGCCTTCAACGTTGTGGAGTTTGACTCGTTGCAGAACAACTTAGGATTTGGGTAAAAATAATCAAAAAACCTTTTTAAAGACATACTTTTCGTAAGATATATACTTTTAGTAAGAATTGTTTAAACAATTCTTATTAAAACGTAAAATAATTTTGTTTAGGCATGACTAAAAAGAAAACCATTGGAGTGGAGGGCACTCTTATATACAGTCCCTTTATAAATTATTCGATTAGCGCGCCGCATGCTTTTCTATTTAGTCATGCACAAACAAAATTATTTATTTACTTTTTAGTACGAATTGTTTAAGAAAAGTATGTCTTTAAAAGGTTTTTTTTTATTTTTTTACCTATATGTTACTTCTTACGTAAATATTTACTTATGTAGGATTACTATTATATGCACAGTCCTATCTGTACATAACTCAAAAATTTAAGACATAATTCGAAAAACTAGCTGTACAGGGATAATAAGCGCAAAATATTTAGGTAGAACTGAAAATTTGGTCCGTATTGAATTAGACTGGAATTGGCGACGAAGATTAAATGTTCGTTGTGCTGTATATCTTTCGACACTAGTCGATCACTTCAATATAGGGCTGTTCGAGTAATCGATAACAATTCGATAAAATTTCAAAACCGTTTCGTCGATGAAGAATTTTAAATTTTTTCGAATTATCGAACTTTCGAGACTCTCAAAGTGTTCTAGGCTCTCGAAATGTTCGAGATAATCGAAATGTTCGAAACATTCGACGAGTTCGAGACACTGGAACTTCCCGAGAGTATCGAATTGTTTGAAAGCAGAAAATACTGAAACATCTCAATAAAATCGCATTTATCGACTTGTTTGAATATTTTGAAAAGTTCGGGATTATCGAAATGTTTGGAAGAAACAATGCATTCAAGGTTATCATTGTTGTACATAATGTAGGTAAAGTTGCCTCCTTTGTGGAATGAAGGGAAAGAAACGTTTTTCCCCATAGGTCTTTAACACCAATGTTTATGTTCAAGGCTTAAGTAATCTGTCAGGAAAGAGAGAGAGAGAGAGAATGGAGGAGAAAACATGCATCACCCGAAATCCAGGACACCATTAGTCTACAAACCGTCACTTTACCGATTGCTCCAACAACAGGGCAGGCAGTAAAAGGAGAATTTTGCATCTGATTTCGAGGGTTTAAATTAAAGTTCTGGGTGGAAACAGCTTCTGATATAGGTAGAGGTAAGGAAGTTCGATAAGACTGAAGACTTATCAAACTTCGGGTTTGAAAACTTATTATCCGGCACTCGAAATCCTCGTAGTATTTGAGATTGTCGAGTATCATTGCAACAAACCTTGAGAATTTTGGGTGCAACGATCCCTATTATAGATCGCGCTGTCTGTCCCGCCGGCCATCTGTCTGTCTGTCTGTGACATCCAACGATAACTTTCGAACGGATTGTCCGATTTTGATCGAACTTGATTTAAAATGTTCCCCTTTGCATTCGCCAGACACCTATTGATTTTGACTGCCTTACGCCAAGGGGAACTTCCCTGAATCCGAGTATTTGTTCCTACTTTGAATGCAGGTGTGTAAAAGCGACGATAACTTTCGAACGAATTGTTCGATTTTAATGGGGACTGGTCTAAATGCATGTGTTAAGTATCTGTTGCTTTTGTTTACCCTACAACATCGGGGTTACCCCAAATTCGGGTAGGCAGACTTCATTCAAAATTAGTTTGTGCATACATGTCTGCCTGGAGCCTCGACTTTGAGGGAAGGATGTTACCGATCAGCGTCCTTTGTCGAGCGGATTGTCAAAATGTTCGAGAGTCTCAAAATATTTCAAGCTTTAGAAGTGTTTGAGACTCGAAATGTTTGAAATTATCAAATTACTCAAGCATTTAAGTTTGCTTGTATTTATTGTGACATTTTAATATTTCGATGATTTTGTTAAAGTATTTCAAGTTGTCAAAGAAATGAGCTTCTTGGGTTTCAGAGAATGGTCCGAATGTAAAGAAAAATTGAAGCACTTTGTATCTTTAAGAGCGAACTTACATTATCACAAAATAGCGTTTTGCACACAAGCCCCAGATTCAATTGTTACCTGGGGGGTGGGAAGGTGGCCGAAGTCTGGTGCCGATAACATCACCTTCATCTACGCCTGAGATCAAGAAATATAGATCCCCTACATGCCTTCATGGAGTGGTGCTAAGCACAAGGAAGAACTTTACCTTTACATATGATGGAAAGAGACAAAAGGGATGCAGAGGGGGAGGTGAGTAAAACATACGTGCTCTGACTGCGATTTCATCAATACGGCGGGCAGAAAAATTGAGTAAAGTCGGAATCGTTATAGAATTTAAATGAAAAGTTACAATTTGAAACAAGTTTAATTGAAATAAGTTAATGAACTGTGTACTTAGAAAAACATTAATACCTACGTGCATTTTTACGCTAATCAAGGGATGCTACAGTTAAATATTTCAGACGCATACTTTGAATATAATATTTAGTAACTAATTACTAATAATTTCAGATTGAAGTTAACTGAAAACAATTATTCTATTTCGGAAATGTCATGTACTAGAAATTATTATCGATTTGATTTCGGATTTCAGATTTTAGATCCTCAAGACATCCTCTCAAAAAAAATTATAGTATCAAAATTACTTGAAAATGGTACACAATAAATACTAACAAGTTTTATTTAGACTATAATAATAATAATAAATTTTAAATAAGTGTGTTTGGCTTGACTACAGCATCACAGTTATCGGATGAATATTTACGGTGGAACGACATTGCATGTTTAGAGTGATGTTGAACCACACCATATAAATATCTTTTTTTAAATTAGAGTGCATTTGAAAATATGATGCACGTAATTCTATGTCCAAACTCTCTTATCAATTATACTTTTCCAGTAAAAAGTAAATCTTGGCTCGTAACGATCCATCTACATACGCTACAAGTCTGCAGATACTTGTGGGTTACAAGTGTAGACGACTACAGTGTTATTTCGACAAACAGAATCACTAGTAATACTAGTCACATTCACGTGTAATACTAGTATTTTACAACTGTAATTTTGCGATACAGGAACTTGTGAAGCGAATTGATATTAATAGTGTAGAGACTAGTAATATTGTTCCAAAATTTTTGAGAAATTGGCCAGTGAAAGTAGTAATGGTATTTCTGGAGGCTTAGCTTCATCTAAAGAGGTTAGTCCAGTGGAACGATGTCAGACTTCTGAGTATTGAAAGTGGGTCACAGGGGTTCGAACCCTGTTCTTACCAAAGATATTTTACAAGGCAAAATTGAACAACCAAGTAGAAACTTCTGTTCGTGAACGTCGAATACTAATAAATATGGAAAAAGCGAGCCGAATTCCCTTTGGTAGGAAGGTCCTTGCAGAAAAAGACGACGACGACGATTAACGAATATTTGTTGGAAGATGAAAAATAAAGTATCTGTGTATTAACAGTGTAAATACGAAGAAGTCATTGAACTGAAGCGTCCAGTTTTCTTGTACTTCCTTAACACAGAACAACTGTAACATGTGTTGAGTAGACTTTTAGAAGTGAAATGTGTGGTGCAGAATGTTTCGTCTTGCCTTTCAATCGTACGGCCCGGGTTCGATCGCCAATCAGCGCCGTGTTTTTTTCGACTAAAATGATAGCTTCAACTATTTGCTGAACTTAATAAGAGATTCCCCTTGGGCTGGAGAGAGAAGAAGCATCACTAGCTGGAATCAGAAAGTAAACCGTGTGTTTTCGTTTGTTCTTTAGGATAATAATAAATCAATCTAGTTTCACTATTTTCATTGATCCTTCTCTATCCTTCTCTTTCTTTCCATGACTTCGTCCAATCCTTTTTTCTCTTTCTTTCTTACTCATTCCTTCTCCTACACACACTTTTTGTCATGTGAGTGTGTGTGTGTTTATTCTATATCTGCGGATTATTATAAACATTAGTTTATTCGTGTCGTGAGGAAAGTGACCCGGTACTACCTCAGTCGGGATAGATGGTCGTACTAGAACCTTTGGATTGGTAAGCCAACACTATAGCAACTGAGCTACGGCCACTCGATCCATTTCGGTCTCCATGTCGATCCATCCACACGGCATTAAGAAGCAATATGCCGATTCGCAGAGCGACAGGTTTATATATTATACTCGTTGGGTTTGCATCTTATTTATAGCTTTTAGGCACCTATGGATCATTCCAAGATATGATTTTGTGAAATGCGGTAGGAGGTCGGTCAGATCCTAAATTGAAGATACCATCCCGATACATGCCTGGTGTGGCTGAGGAAAACACTGGGAAATCCCAAGTCAGGACAGTCAGCCGCTGGTACTGAACCGAGGATCTTCCTTAACCGAAACCAACACTCTCCAAATTTAGATATAATGGCCGTTTGGAACAAAACATACTCATATCTACGTTTATCACACGCACGCGCAAACACAAATATTTGTCTGGAAAGAGAAAAATCTTAATTTATCTCAGATATTCTCCATATGATGATTAAAGTTTCATTCTTTTATTTGTATTTGTTGAATATTAATATATATATTACATTTACTATAACTTAGCACGCAACATATTTTGTGTATTTTGCTACTAACATCTTTGTAACGTAAATAACAACATAATATAAGAAATCATAAAATGTTCGTACGTTTAATTACAGGAGTTTGAATGATAATATCCAGATTAGCCAAATCTGGATCAAATGCTAGTAAAAAAACTTTTGAAACTTTGGTTAAAATACCTATATCTTCATGGAATTAGGAGTCTCTAAGTTTAGGATTGTTAGAAATTATTTCTTTTGCTAATGTTGGCTTAATTAAAACATCGTTGACGGTGTTTTGTAATAGACTTTGAATCACATTGTCAAAGTGTTGTTCTATTATTTGGAAAGTAAGCAGAGTTATTAGAAACCTTTCATTGCTCGCTGTGGTACAGAGTAACTCTGGAATCTCTGTATGAACTTGAGAAATAACTTTTTCAACAGCGATAGTAATATTTTCTACCAAATGGGTGAGTTGATAATTACTTTGTTTAATATTTTGAATTTTTGTATTAAGATACTCATTTTGTTTCTCGTTATCGCTTGTTTTAACTTGTGAGTTTCATAGAAGGAGAACCCACTCATAGCCACACTGGCAGTGCCAGTCAGGATTGAAAAAAATCATTCGTTTTTTACGTTTGACACAACCAGTTTTGAAGTCGCATGGTATTATCTGATAAATTTTATGGACAAATTGTTTGTCTCGTTCGTGGAGAATATCTATTATTTTTTCATATCCGCTACAAGAACTATTTTCCAGATAACCAGCCCAAAAGTCGATATGTAATTCCTACGGAATTAATTCGATGTCTTCATATTGGATGATAGCTTCAATCTTCCCGATAGACAGGCCTTATTGCTTCATAACCATTTCTGCTTTCCCAGTATATAAGAATAGTCCAATACACAGTAAAGTTAAAATTGCTGACGATGCCATCTTCGGTTAATGTCCCAGTAGGAGATGTGTCCGTCCTATGTTAAAAAGAAAAAAGGTACCAGTGCAACTGATATGCACGAAGGAATGGGCACCAGTCCGTTGCAGCTGATATGCTCAGGCATGTACCAGACCCGTTGCAGTCGTGTGTACAGGTTCGCGGTTCAACGGGATACACCAGTTCCGTTGCAAACATGTGTGTCAGGTAAGGAAGGATTCATACCAGTTCCGTTGCAAACATGTGTTTGAAGGATTACTCCAGCCCGTTGCAGCCGATAAGCAGGAAGGTAGAGAGAGGTAACTCAGGCGATGAGTGATAGCTCTTGCCTAAATATTTGGATATTTATAGGTCTTTTTGGGAGTGGTACTCTCCACTTTTGGGGAGTGGAGAGAGTCCCTCCTTCAGCTGTGCTGGCTCCATCTAGTTGCGACACCAACTCCATCTATGGTTGTTGATCGAAGTGTTATTGTTGTCTGCTTTTCGATGGCTTGTGTCACTTTTACTATTTGCTGATGTTGCTTGTAGTACACACTGTTTACACTTCGTAGCACATACTTTTTACACTTCGTAGTGCACACTGTTTACACTTCGTAGCATACACTGTTTAAAATTTGTTTGTCTTGAGTGGCACGTACTTTCAGGCACACGGTTCATTATAATATTAGCGCGATCATACTTCGTCACTTTTCCGCTGGCCTCCATTTTCTTTTGGCCACTATCTTGATATGAAATGGTGTGACTGACAACTTTTGCTCCGGATCACGTAACGACTTGACAGGAATAAGCCTCCAGACTAAAGGAGAAACCTACGAAATTCACGTGCCATCTAGTGAGTGTTAAGACATGAATTACTGATGAATTTTGAATGAATTAATTTTGCTTTGCGGAACAGAAGAGTTATTACCTTTGACCTCTGCTCCCAAATCACTGTGTGAAGTTTGGCCTTTACTTTATCCACGTACTAGATTTTACAACCCACGTTTAAATATCCACGTGAAATGAGGGTTTCCCTATACAAGTAATTGATTTCGATGCCCTCCCAATGTGACAGTTAAGCCACCCCACTGTTAAAATTGTCTCTAATACTTTGCTTAATGGGAAATATTTTCTCTTATTCGATATATAGAGCATGTTTAAAAATTACACCGACAAATTTCTGGAGGTGATTTCTTACATCAAACAAGAACAAAGTTCCTTTGAAGATATTTTGGAACTACACATGCTTAGTTCTGGAGCTACAGGCGCTCAAAGTGAAGACTGTACCGTCACAAATGACGTCATATCTCGACAAAAAATAGCATAAGCGGCGTCGGCTTAGTAAATCACACTGGAACTAATATCCGATACATCTATGTAAGCAAGCATTTATGTTTGGCGAATGCAACTTAAATGGTATTTCTATCCTGTTCCTATCATACTATTTAATTCTTTGCAGGATGCGAATTACCGGGGGGATAGATGCCGAGAAATCCCTCTGAAAGATTTGTATCCCCCTCTACCTTTCTATACCCGGGAGGATAGACTTATGCCCCCTATATCGAGAGTTGATTATTTAATGGCAACAGGAAGTTGTGACAGTCTCATACAGTGCTGCTTTAGTGCTGTACTTTAGTTCTGCTAAAATGTGATTATTTTGTCGAACAAATCGTCATTGTCACTGGTTCTGAAGCAGTTTCTACCCACTGTTGCCCGTTTGTATCTAAAACTTACGTAAGAGATAAACATAAGGGTGGGAAGCACCCTAAGAAAAGACACGTTGAAGATATCTCTAGCTAGAGTCGACCAACTCACTGGCAAAGTAACGACAACAACCATTACGTTAAGAGAAGATATAGCAGATTTACAAAGGAAAGAAATGTCTCTTTATATAATGGAAAAATTATCAAACTATACACCGCAAAAAAATTAAACAAAGTACTTTAAAAGAACAAATTTCACACGCAATTTTGTACGTACGTCTTGTGTGCAATATCTAGTCCATATTGGAACTATCAGTTATACATGGATTAATTTGCAATAAAAATCGAAATGATGAAAGACTGGATATGAACTAAATTGTGCATTTCGCATATAAAATCTTTCTTATATAGAACAAGATTCCAATACAAGAACAAACCACAGACTATTTTCCTACTGTGTTACTGTGTGGAAAATTCAAACATTTCAAAAATATTTTTTAAGAAAACTAAAATTACTTTCGCAAGCCATACTCGCGTAAAATGTTCTAGAAGTACAGAGTAGTTTTTTAAAATGTTTCAGGATGTACTAGGAATAGTTACATGATGAAATAATATACGAACGCCAAGCAGCCTTTCTGAGTCTATTGACAGCGGGAATATCCTAATATTTAACACATTTATCATTCTACTAATAGTTTTTCAGTTATATGACTTATGCTCATATTTTTCTTCAATTTCCGATAAAAAAATAACAAAACATCTTTAAATTAGGTCGCTGACATGCCTTAATAAGTTTTTCACGTATTAATAAAGTACGATATCTATAATGGGTTAATACAAATATAGCAAACAGTATGAAAAATATGAAATCCATTGTTCACGATATACTGTATTAATATATTTAATTATGGTTTTGTGTATCTACTTGTGTGCAATATTGTTTTCATATTACTGTGTTTTTGCTACTGGGTTGTCTCACAACCGTAAAAACATCTGGTAATAGTCACTTATGTATTGATATTCGTAAATAATATTTGTAGTGAAGCTTTATCGGTGCTTGATACTTTGATTATACGCATATTTACTAAGAATATTATATTTTATCATTAAGGTAAAATCGATCACATGCGATGATCAGTAATAACTCAATATTCTCTCCGCTAGTGCGTATAATTTCGTTAAGTTGGCAACGTTCGGGAAATGTAAGCATAAAAATAAACATAACGTCCGGGTAAATCAGCAATAAATAGTAAACCTTCAAAGAAAAATTTGAAGTGAAAACCGTTATTTTCAGTCTTTTTTTCATCTCACGAAAGCAAAGTGTTAGTGTGTATATGTTTTTAGTCGTTGAGAGAAGACCATCAGAATACGTAACAATGTGTTAATGAGAATATATGCGGAAGTTAGGTTTTGGTAGTTTATAAATGAAAGTGCCTTGATGTAGTTTTTCACGAAAATTTGCGCTTTTGTAGAGTAAAGCCGATCATGCAGTCAAACTACAAGAAGTAGGTATGACCAGCAAGACAACGGAACTGCAACGTGAAATTCCTGGGACCAGCAGTAAAGGCTGTTGAATCCGGTCGAATAAGTATTACACAAGCGTCTGTACTATATGCAGTGCCGTACACTACATTAGATGACAAAGTGAAGAACAGACGTCCTTTAAAATACAACAAACTGCTCTTAATACTAAGGAGGAAAAAAGTTACTACAAGACAAAACGCTTTGAGCACAATAGGGTTTCTCGCTATACCCTGGAGATGTAGGTGATGATGTACAAGACTATTTGAACTAGCAGGTGAAATGAGAAAAACGATTCAAAGTTAATAATCCAGGGAAGGATTGTGTGAGAGCTTTCCTCAAGCGCTACAAAGACTTTCTCAAACAAGGTACGAAATAAGAAGCAAATAGGATAGACTATCAGTAGAAGTAAAATGACATAATAGAATATAAATTTGGGTGAACAAACTTCACTGAAGACCCAAGAATTTTGGTTGTTTATCCTTCTGTAGGTGGCCAAGAAATTGTAGATGATAATGACATAGTAATTAAAGTGATTGCTAAGGACATGAAAAGAAGATTTCTCATCAATTATGACAACTTAAGAAACCTTGAATAGAAGTAACAGTTTGATTTTCGTTTTTATTTTCAGACATTATTCTGGTTTGACATTTTTCTTTTTCTTTTTACAATTTACAATTCAATTCTTCATATCAGCTATTATAGTATGTTACTGCTTGTTGCATTATATTCACATGAACGTACTAGAGATCGTTTCATATGTTACAATTGAAATTGAATTTTTCTACGTAATGTCGGAATCCAAACATTTGGTTTTTCACGTTTGGTCGCTGGTAAACCTTCAGATGGAACGTTTGAAAATTTAGTAAAATTTGAATCTTTATGTGAATATATTAGAAGTAGGTTTTCATATCTTATAATTGAAATTGGGGTCCTCTACGTAATATTTAAAACCAAATATTCGGTTTTTCATATTTGGTCGTCGGTGAGCAACTATCTTGTTCCAAAATGAGTGAGCGACGCATTCTAAAGAATACTTTATTTTTACGTTAGTTGTATTACTTTTGTTACAAAGAAAAGTGTATACTTCAACAACTTTCAGACAAACATTTATCTTCATTTGGAACTAAAAATCTTCCTTCGAAAAAAACAGAAGAAGTGGCAATACGTTTATAATATAAAAATGCAATGTTTTGCAAAGCGGTAAAATCATTTAGAAATAATTATATCTATCTATTGTATGTAACTTTTAATGTAACTCGTTTTCTTGTTTTTACTGGGATACCAAATACTACTTAAAGGAGATTAAAAAAACAACGGGAAGATAAATAACAGCAAAAGTAGGCTTAAACATTGTGACATATCTGTCTTGTTTCGTGAGCTTGTAAGGAGAGAGCAACGATCTGCCTTGCCCATTTCTTACTTTATTACGCTTTAGATAGCGTATTGAACATAAAGTGTTCTTTTAGGTTTAACCATTAACCTTGGCATTACTGTAGTTCCTCAGAGAGATGAGAAAATTACTTGATGCAGAGTTCATGAAAATTTCAACTCAGAAAACTGTAAATAAGATTACATTCAAGTGCTTATGTCTGGTGTGAAACGAATGAACGCGCTAATAACTAACAATATCTTAGTTTTAAGATTTAGTATCTACAATATTACTTGAAATGATTTTTAGATTGCCTGAAATGATTACATGAATGCTAGTTTAATGGTTTAAATCGTGCTCAATAAGTGACCGAAAAGTTCCAGTGAAAATGTATAACTAATTTGAAAGAAAATTGAAATTCAATGTGTTTGAATGATTAGTTTCATCATACTTTAAATTAGACTGAGACTCCAAGACATTAATCAATAAATTGCTGTACTGTAAACTCCCTTTTAAACTATAGGAAAGCATTCATTAAATCATATTTGGTAAAATTTTGAGGACTTTGCTATTATTTGTAGTTCTTGCAGTTCTTCATTGTAATTACATTTCAGACATTAATTACATCATAATTACATTTTAGACAAGAAATATAAAGCAATTCATTTAGTTTTGATATCAAAAGATGTAAGTAAGGTGCACAAGAACTGTGAAGAATTTATACTTCGTTTATGAAGGTGAGTTTCAAATACATTTTGTGCATTTGGCTTTCCAAGATTACATTTAAAACACTTCTTGTAAGTTTTGCTCATCCTATCTCCTGATAAACTCTAACTCATTAAACTCTACGGAACTGCCACACCCGTCACTCCTTGTTAAATTTTTACAAGAAATTCCCGGTGTAAAATTATACAGGTTAATTTTAAAAACACACTGAAATATTTCAGCAATCAGTTCCCTAGAGGATGAAGATGAAAATAGATTCTGTCAATCTGTAACACAAAGTGTGTAGTTTGAACTAGTTTCGCCCAAAGTTTTGGCAGCTACAAAAGACATACTAACTTACAAATGATGACGTATTCCGTGACGGTTTAGCAAATGGCAATCAAACTTAATGTACCCAAAATTCTATTTGGGTAATGATCACGATTGAGAAGTGCATCTTAAAATAGTTTCTCTACAAAAGCATTTCACTATAACGGAATTGACGATGATCGGTATACAGGCATATCAATCTCCTGACAGCTACTTTCTCAGAGACATGAACTTTGTTAAATGCATTCTCCGAGTAAAATTTCGATTGTGATTTGGTCATCTGACGTTATTATCTGCCGATATATCACACCGTTTTTTAATTTATCCCACTAACTTTTGGTACCATACCCCCTATCTCCGAACCTAAGCATTTTTTTTAAACGAAGATAGACCTAGTGAATTTCCATCCTATTACTACTCATGAAATATTGCATGTATTTATGAAATTCTTTATATATTAAATATTTGACTGATGGTTGTATATTTTTGCGATAAGGAATGGTAAATAATGAGTACAAATTGGTCTTACATCAAACATATTTGATTACTCTGACATACAACAACATCTGTATTATTTTTGTGCTCTCTGACTTGTAATATTTACGAAACTATTTAGGTTTTCCCATAGAAACATTTCAGTAATCTTATAGAATCTTAAATGGTTATAATAGTGCAAATAGTGAAATCTACGACAGAAAAATCTAATTAAGAAATGAATGAGGCATCGGTCTTAAAGTTTGTTAATGCTCGCTTTCCTCATTATTTTTACTAGACATCCTGTATCAGACACGTTGTAGTAATGGCACTTCGTCTTCGTACTTGCTGACTGTTGGAATTTCTTATCATCTAGTTTTGTTATCTTTTGCTATTTCAGATTGCAGTTTACTCCGCCTATTTCACTATAATATTAAAAATTAATAAAATATATAATTTAAACAAAAGTCAGAACTTCACGGCTCAATGTTTGAAACACAATTTATTATTAAACTCGCGTATTAAATATACATATTAAACGCAGAACACAACGTTTCGACTACGTCTGTAGCCATTATCAAATATACTGTTAACAAAACCATTACATTATTTGATCCTCGGTTTTATTAGAAAACTCTAATGAGGAAGCTCTAGTTAACAAAATCATTGTTTTTAATATTTGTATTCCTATTGTTGCCAGGTCATATTTATTTATTTCTTGAGAACGTTATTCTTCATTTTATCTTTAATTCTATATATACTTATGACATTTTTCCATTCTTGATTCAAACTTTCACATTAATTTTCATTAACATTATTCGGGTTATATCAAATGCTGTATACTTCTCTAATCAATCTTTCTGCTTGATTCTTTGCTCATCTAAGAAACCTGATGATATTGTTGTCTATGTGATAAGCTTCATCAATTATATGTAGAGCAGTTCCTAATTTCATTTCTTTAATTTTGATGTGCCTTAAGTGTTGTAAGTATATTTTCCTTCTATCTTTTGGTTTGGTCTGTATACCGTTTGTTGGCAATTACATTTGATTTCGTAAATTTCTGAATTAAGCAATGGATCTGTAAAATACTTTTCGGACCCAGACAGTGAGCCCCCTAATTTCTTGCCTGACATATTGATACTTGAATGTTATATTCTTCGAGTATCCTCATTTTATTTGTAACTTTCGGTATATTCTCAATTGATACCCATCTGCTTACCTCTTTCTTGTTTTACTGATCTTGTTTTTTTTATCTTTTCAGCTTTTCTAATCCCTTCCTGATTATTTGTGTTTTATAACCGTTTTGTACAGCCAGATGCTTTAATTTCTGTATTTTTTTGTCCTTCTTTTGTGTTAGAAAGGTCCATTCCTCTTCGTATGAATTTAAACTACACACTGAACTTGTTGATGATAATGATTAGATGTTGCATGTATGTATGTTGTACCCGCAGTTGTTCTTTATATACTTTTGTAACGAAACCGTGTTTACATTTTGAAATCCATAAATCAAGGGCATTAGCCCTATTCAGTTTATTTTTTCAATGGTTGTTTCTCTATTTTGATGTATAGGGTTCCATAGTTGCACCAGTACTTCAAAATATTTATCTTCTTAATATATAATTAACATGTCGTCCACATATCTTAATGTTCTTATCATATTTACTCTCTTGTAAAACATTATTTGCTTTCCAAAATATTCAAGTACTAAATTAACTTGGAAGAGTGAAAGAGGATTTCCCATTGCTATGCCGCCTTTTTGTTTGTATATATCTTCAAATTGAAAATATTCCCTCTGTCACATTTATTCATTTTAAATTCAATTTCAAAAATTATTGAAGAAGCTATTTATAATCATTTAATTTCATACTTAGAAAATATATTTTTTTCTACCCATATCAATTCGGTTTTAGGGAAGATTCATCTACTCTGAATACTACTGTTGATGATGTAGTTGAAATTGAAGTAGTTCTGGATAATAACTACTGGATCAAATTACTTCTGGCTTGTTTGTAGATCTACAAAAAGCTTTTAATACTGTAATTCATGAGATTTAATTTAGTAAATTACTCAATATTGGAATTACCTTTTGAAGTCTTTAAAATTATCTGACTTATAGATATCAATATGTTAGCGTAATAAACAAGACAGTTCATGATCATCAATAGAATATGGAGTGCCTCCGCTACTATTCTTAGTTTATATAAATTATTTTAGCTGGCTAAAATTGAAAGATAAATTAATATTATTTGCTGATGATAACCTGGTTTCATGTACAGCTAATAAGGTACAAGATTTAATGATTAACGTGATATACTATAGCGAAGTACGATAGCGATATGGATAATTATGTAGAAACAGTATGTTATTGAAGACTTATAAACCAAATTATATATATTGTTTCATAAATCACTTTCAAAGCTAGATATATCTATTAAAATTAAAGCTAGTAACAGAACCTGAAAAGATGTATTCTACTAAATATTTATAAGTAATTCTAAATGAACATTTGAAGTGGAGAACATTCAACAAGTAGTTAGTCAGAGCTATAAAATTGCTAATTTTACATTTGCCTTGAACATGAAAACACAAGTTAGTATAGTATAATGCATGGAAGAATCATAAACATCATATTTGTCAATGAGAATCGTAAGATTGTTTCTCAGCGTAAGCGATCATAATACAAATTTGTTATTGCTGAAGAAGGATTTGATTAGGATACAGTTATTCGAAGAACAAAAAATAGTTTGACCTCATGATGAGGGAGACTGGCAAACTAAAATTTTATATTTACATACATCCTCCAGCACTATTGACACATTGTTTTGGAGATTGAAATACACCGCGATCTATAAATAAAATAATTCAGCCAAGAAACGAATGTGATTGGTTCAGAAATTTAGCGAAGACTCAAAGGTGATTGGTTCTAGGATTACATAAAGCACGAATAGGTTTAAAATACGAATATATTTTGTCTTCTGAATTGAAGTTTGAAGCAACGACTATGTGTGATTGTAGGAACAAACAAGTTGGTGATGAGTGTGTTTTACATAGCATTCAGCAGTGGTAATCACTAGAGCCATTGTTATGTGCGCATTGTTTCTTTAAGATACTTTCATAATCTGAACATGTTTGTATGCGACACGACCAGGAAACGTTGCAACGAGCGGCAGTGGAGGTGTTATTAGACCACGAGTGTGTAACGAAATATATGAAAAGTTTACCCATACTCATCCAGACTGTAAACGTACTTTGCTGAAGTTTCTCAGAACATATAAAAGTATTTTAAAGAATGTAGAATATCGATCGAAATTATTCAACATAATTTGGGCGAAGGATTGGATACGTGGTTATTTTAATTTTAATAAAGTATTCTAGTCCAATTAAAAACCCATCAGCGACAAATTAAGGATAAATAAAAAGTTGTGAACATGGATGCATCTGGTTCAACTTGAAATCATATGTTCATCACATGCTTAAGTGAAATCAACGGCGATACAAGAAAACAAGAGTTATTATGAATTATCAGAGTAGCAAAAGTCAACCTTTTCATACTCCTCTTTTCCACTATACAATTGATGATTGGAAGTCAGAAGAAAGGAACCATTAGTTCCGCGCTGATTTAAATTAATCCCCTTCCAGTAAATGTAGCTGATTGACTGAAGAAGTGATATGCTTGCATTCCACAAAACTGATGCATACCACAACATAAACATCTTCGTAGAGGTTGAAGAAATGGGCGTAATTACCACAGCACAGTAAGAAAAACAAGCCATCCTTGATTTCATACCAATGGACAAGTTCGATTATAAGAAGGAGTCTCCATGCAACCGTACATTGAATGGAATTGATGAAAATTGTTTGCGGAGATCTCTTCATTGTTGTTAAATTTATGTGTAGGCTTCTTCTTTAACTGGAAAGAAACCCAGTGCCATGCGTGTGAATGGTTCTACATGGACTTTGGAAAACCGACAGAACATATTTTGGTCTATTCAGCCAGACAGGAAGCAATGTTCAAACATTACAAGCAAGCACAGCTTATCAATGTCACTGTGCAAAGATACTTCATATCTACCCTTCAAAGTTTCGTGAAAACAAAACTGAAGACTGTGAACATACTAATAATTAAAGACAAGCGAACAACGAAGATGCACACGTCATGCGAATTCAAGCCATGACAATAAATAGTTCTTTTTAATCCCTTGAAGAAGCAAGGTACATAATTTTTGGTTTTGAAAGAAAAGGGCGACGCTGAGTAGTACAATATTTGGGTTACCTATGGTTTTACATATATATGAATTAGGATGGCTTGTGAAATTATTATATTAATCAGATTATTAATTCATCAACCTAATTTTAACGATGCATGAAATAATTTAACTTTTAAATAACGATATTCGACGCTGCAGCGAACTTGCATTTGTGTAACTGTAATACATGAAGTACGAAATTATAAGATATAAGCTTTTTTCTTGATATTGCTTTATGTATTACAGTTGCACAAGTGCAAGTTCGCTGCAGCGTGTAATATCGTTATTTAAAAGTTAAATGATTGCATGTATCGTTAAAACTAAGTTGATTAAATAGTAATCTGATTAATATAATCACTATACACCAGTGACATGAGTATAAGTATAGGTTCTAGAATGTTCTACGTTAATGGAAAGTCACACACTTCTATAGACAGAGATGAATAAAATATAGTAAATATATGTATTCAATGTTTATTATAAGTAAAGAAAAAACTGCTACAAATAGTGTATGCTTGAATGATTTAAGATTATAAGAACTTTGTAACTTATAGATCATAAGTGAAAACAATATAGTATACAATTAATTAATAGGAATAATTTTTACATTAACTTGAATAGCACGTGTAGTGTCTGTTTTCAAATGTTAAGATCTTAGAGTTGCTTACGAGAGAGCCTATCAAATCGGGTCAAGGTTAAAGCGAAACGCAAAATACACTTTTAATTCTTACAGTGCAATATTATGCTATATCGTATGTGTAGATGAAAACATAATAATAAGATTCAATACGCTTTCATATAGTCTCCATATATTTTTCACTTTATATGACGCAGACACTTTGTACATTTGTCTTGCGATCTTGCGTTCAGTAGTTCAGCAGTAGCACGACACGCAACAAACTTAGGTAGTTTCCTACAAATGTCTTAGTTCATCGCCGCAGTAAAACGACACGCTACGAACTTAGGTAATTCCCTACCAATGTCTTGGTTCATAGTCGGAGTAGTAGCGTGGACCGTCACAACACGAAACGGGCATAGGCAGTACTTCGTTTTAGGTTAGACAACCTTATCGAAACTTCACCTCAATAGCTTGGTTGATCGCCGCCTGAGCAGCGTAGTATCCAGTACGTATGTCCATCGTGAGATGCAACAGGCTTAGGTAGTTTTTTGACAATAGTCTGGTTCATCGTCGCAGTAGCAGCATCAACATGTAACGGGCATAGACTGACAATGGAACAATAAGCATCTTTACAGTTTGCCTTGTCTAATATGGTTAGACACATTATTATTGCAACTTGTGGACCCATGTGAGGGATCTCTTTAAGAGATCAATGAAAGATTTAATGTTCCATCTTTTTCGGCAGTAAACTAGTTTGTTTGTTTTTTTGACTGCGAAAAACCATCTTTCTTTGGTCACCAGTAAAACAACTAGTCAAAGGAAAAACATTTTCTTTTTCTCTGTGCAAACAAATTCTCATCTATCCTTCTGGTACTACCATTCTTTTTTCTCCGTGGCAACGCAGCTTGATCAATACAAGTACACTTCTTACAGGCACGCAGGTTCGAGTCGTCACCCTCAGATCGACTCAAATCCTTATTGTTAAGACAGTCATGGGAAAAAATAGACTCCGGAGAGTTCAATCTTATAATGGCGTTTGGGTTAGGATTTTGGCTGAAACTTATATGACTTTGAGTCTCTAGAATAAAACATTGTTATGTAATTTCATTTGAAATATTTTCCTTATGGACTCTGATCTCTTACAAACGGAACATTATATTTTAATGTTTCTCTTCTCAATAATAATAGAAACAACACAATAAAGTATATTCATCACTAGTTTTAATAAAATAAATTACGATATTATTATTATTTTAATTTTTACACGATCATTCATCTGGTTCTCTACGTTGACACTTCATTCAACAACTAATTTCGTTCAATTCGTCATGGTGTTGGAAGGAAAGAGGGGTGATCATCACACTTGGCTGAACACTGTGCTAAATTCCATGATGGAGTGGACTGATTGCGGTACTCTACCAACACTCCACATATTCTTGACCATTAGCACAAGATGGGTTGGGGTTGTCAGTCCTACGCACTGAAGAAAAGTTTCCTGCATCCTGGCAGAATTTTGAACACGGGCCGCCCGATTCTTAGTCATTAGGGATTCAAAACAACCATAGAGAAACATAACAGACTAAAAATGCTTTATAAGAATATTGGAAGTTTTTCTTATATACAATACAGGGTCATCGAAAAAGACGACTTTTTAAAGGAAGTCCTTAATTAATATACACGTGTGGCATCTTAAAATGTTTAGAAATATGTAAAGTTTTAGACTTAGTACATTTCGAAATGTTCGCCATTTGAGCTGTGCAGACGTCAATATGATATTCTTTCTTCTGCCATGTCTTGTGAATCGTAGCTGGAGTTGGAGTTGCAATTGCTACAGCGACCTCTCTTTAAGGTACTAGATGTTCCTTATTGTTCTCATCGTACACATTGCTTTTAATGTATCCCCACAAAAAGTCCAGTGCTGATAGATCTAGATCTAGGTAGCCAAGGTCCACCCCTTCCAACCCAAGCATTTGGTAAAGTCTTATTAAAAATATCACAAAGAAAGCGACCCTGGAAGCGAGTCATCTCGAATGCAACTGCAACTCCAGCCACGGCTCAGAGGACGTGGCAGGAGGTAGAATATGTTCTAGACGTCTGCAGAGCTACAAATGGCGCCCATATCGGAATGTACTAAGGTAAGGCTAAAGTTATGAACATTCTGAATATTTTAAGACGCCACACGTGTATATCCATTAAGGACTTTTAAGTAACATTAGAATGTAGTCCCGGCAATTTTTTTCGATACCCTTGTATTGAACCCTTGTATAAAAGAAAGAAAACTATGAACAGTCAATTTATTAATGATATAATAAGATATATAATTCCAACGTAAATATCCATTAGAAAAACATTTACTTGTCATTAGAACTGCCTCAATGAAGGAATCATAATTTTCTATGTTAGCCATATTGGCCGATAAGTATAATAAGCAATCATGTTGTATATCATTAACATTAATTAAACTATTATTGGATTTTTAAGTATAATGTAATTACTATACTTTAATATATTTGCCATAGTAAATTAAAACATGCCAAATAGACCAAGTTCTATTTTAACATAAGGTCGCATAAGCAAACAGAAAGTCGTATCACCTGGGAGCACTTTGGAGAATGATAGAGAGAAACAAAGATATATCGAGAAAATGAAACTGAGTGTTCGACCAGGAAAAACAAACGTACCGTAGTAAAAACAGTTGCTCTGATTAAATTTCACCCATAAGCAATTGAAGATTTGAACTACTGTTTTCTGCTTCCATTCTTTATGCCTCGTTTGGCACATGCAACTTTAAAACACGTTCCTGAAAATACAAGATAAAAAGCAAGAGGAAGTGTCGTACGTAATTTACTGTTTTAGCCATTTAATGTCTTTCAAGCGTTATTTGCTATGACTTCGTGCCAAGAAAGTAGTTCCAATATGGACGACAGACGTTAATTTATTTTCAATTTCCGATTTTAGGCCACTGATATGGCCATTCATCTAAAACTATGAAATAGTATTTTTCTTTTTTTAAAAAAAAATATCTTACAATAACGAAGATTTATGATCATGTGCGGGTTATGTGTTCGAATGTATTTGGAGAGAGATCTGGGAAAGATGTTCCTTATATAAAATTTAATTTCAATATTTGTGTGGATGTGTACGTGTTTGTGTATGTGGGAGTTGGTCGCAGCTATGCAGAAATCTGGAATAGAATTTAGGATACGCGTATTTAGAGGGGGAGGTTATTTACATTTTGTAGCTGAACACCTAAGTCCGTTCTGTGAGAGATGACATGTCGCGGAGAACACTCTTTCGGGAAAAGACAGAGAAGGTAGCGTAAACAACCTTACTCTACATATCTCGATACCATCTCGACTTTTGTCTGGTGACACTGAACACAAAAGCGAAAAACCTCGGTCCGATTGACTTGACATTACGTGTCTCACCAGTGCAAATACGATGGCTGCGACCGTAATCATTGAACCTAAGAGGCAGGCTATATATGCACTGTCATGTACATACTGCTAAATGCAGTATTTCACGTAATGTTAAAAAGTTACCTTCTTTTTAACAAGTCACGCACTCTGTACTGTTAGCGTCTATTAGTAGGTATGATGTAATGGATGCTTCTGTGTACAATAAATATATTTCTTGACAGTACTATGTTAATTTTATTCGAATGCGCTTCCAATCATCAAA
>JAGDQP010033399.1:0-12849 GCA_022664845.1 Lepisma saccharinum | reverse complement strand
TATAAGGTAACATTTTGTAAAGATTTTTAAAACTCAGCACTTGGAATTTATAAAGAAAGTTATTCCTTTTCTTCTCTTCAGTTTATTATTGGAAGAACTTCTCTGGGTGATTTCTGTGTTTACTAAATATCTCATGAAACTGTCCTGGGTGATAATGTCGGGTGAGTCCACCAACATCCCTTTTTGCAAGAGTTCTCTTTTCATGAATATCATCAAGAAAAATTAGTCCTGCAATGCATCCGACCTGATCAACTGAGATGCAGCACCGCTTGTGTAGATAGGGCTATACAGGTCTCGCAGTTTAACCGCGTCGTTTCGGCTGCCACGTGTGGACACAGAGAAATGGAGGCGGTGACTCGCGGTAAAGTCGCTGCGTTTTCCCCACTCGTGTAGAAGGGACTTAACACCACATCCCTTGGCACTGCTCTGTATTAGCTTAGCTCACAGCTCAGTGCAGGTTGTATACTCCAAATATACAAACCCTTAGTTATTACTCTCATAGTTAAATATCTGAGAATAATATAGTGAAGTTAGCAGATGCAATATTAGTCCTTGATATTTTATATGATATTAAATCATACATGTCAGTCATTTATAGTGCTACTTTATCGTATGCTAGATGTCACTGGAAGGCTTACTTAAACAGTTGTTTCAGACAAGTGATCAGTCACAAAGAACTCCATTATGTGTAGTAAGTGATCACACATTTAGACCAGCCATAAATGATCACCTATTCAGATGTGCCGTTTAATAAAATCCAGATACGCGAAATCTGTATTAATAGCGAGAAAAAACCTCCGTGAAAGCCTTGCCTCCTGTTACCATTAACGGCAGATTCTGTGAACTGCGTAATAAACTTGCACGGACTTGCTCCACTATTTCCACTAGAGCCCTTTTTATGCACGGCGTTTCTGTGGTATGTAAAGAAGGCAGCATAAACAGCGCCTTCTGTAGAACAATGGAGGCCAATGGGCACTTCTATGCACATACGTCGATGGTTTCTTCTTCCGCGTTCTGCAAAATAGGCCGTCGGGGCCTAGAAAAGACGAGCATGAAAAAGGCCATTTGTTTATATAAACACGGTTCACGAATGTTTCAACCGAAGTATTGCCACGCGTTCTTTAGTACATTTGCTTAAATGTTTCCCTATCGAATGCAAAGATAAATAATATAAAATAACTGGCAACATTACCCACCCACTTTTTTTCTTCCTTTTGCCTTCCTACACCAGCTACACACAGTAGACGTGCATGTACAAAAGAAAACATCTTGCAATTTGCCTTTCTGCTGCTCACTAAAAAACGCCATGCATAAAAGGGCTCTTACAGCAGCAGCTGGTTCCCAGATAGCACTCAAGTTTCTACCAAGTTTGGACTGGTCTTCATTTTTCCTTACAGTGCTGAATTTCACATACCAAATTTGTGGCAAAATTGATGAAGATAAACAAGTCGAATGAACCTTGATTTTTGTTTATCGTTACAAATATGTCATAAGATTGCTCCCGGAAACGTAGAATGGTATCTACCGATTATGATTTTGCTGAGGAGGTTTGCGTTTGAACAAATAACGAATCAGGTTTCATAACTCTAACAAAGGATAAAATCAGCCATATCAGTGTTGAACTGAAGTCTCCATAAATACCTTTACTTCATAAACAGTCTTCGGAACTGCTGTAAGTTAAAATAGTGTTTTGCCAAAGTCTTTTCTATACAGCTACAATACGTAGTTACGTTTAGTGTTTGTTTAACGGCGGTTGTTTTAAATGTTCTATCGTTAGTTAATTGATTTTACTCTTGTAACTAATCAATAAACTGCTTGACGACATGTATATATACTTCTGAGATAGAGATCCGAGTGTCCGGATGTATTGAAATGCATCCTCGTGTGTTTATCATGTTTATGTTCTGCGAACGATCGTTCACTATTCCAGAAGTCATGATGTACTAGTGTGATACAATGCAGGAAGAGAGAATCTATTCTAATATATGTTGAGTTGATATACGTGATGAAACGTCTAGCTTGAATTTATATCTATTCGAATTAATAAAGAAGTCTTGCCTGTCATGAGATGAGTTATCCTTCAATCCAATATTTTAATTTACATTTCAATGGGTATTCTTTTCGTCACTGATTAATTCTACATAAGTGAACTCGTTACTTCTATTTTAAAGTTTTTTTTATGATGGAACCAGTGGTGTCATACCTATACAGATTTCAACGTGTATTGGTTATCACAAATTGAGTACAATAATATTAATAATGTCATTTCTCCATTTTATTTTTTCAGGTAGATTGGCAATCCGTAACCAATACAATGTTTAATGCAATGTATGCGGGCAGTGAAATTATTGTAGTTGGAAAGCTATTATTGGGTGTCAGTGCCCGTACATTGTCTGGTGTAATTCGAGCTAAATGTTCCGATGGTGATGTCTCATACACAGTTGATAACATTATTCACGTTAACTCCGAACAGTTAAGCATGTACTTTAAGCTACTGACGTCATCGAAAGATAAAGTTGGCGATTTTGTTGAACGTATGTGGGCAATCTATAGTTTGGAGGAGTTGGAACATACCGCCGTGGTGGCGAAAACCTTGAATAAAGACAGAGACATTGCACAGAGAAGGACTTTGTTCAATAAAATTGTTACCATTGCTATGAAGGTAAGAAGTAATTATTTGCTCTCGGTGTTTTTCTTTGATACTTGGACATCAAAACTTCTGCAGTCTTGTGACGTAGTTCTTATATCGGAATAGGCACAATGAATCCATTCTTATTCTAAAGATACACAATTATTACCTTCACCTTCATCAAGTCAACAGAAAATTGATATTAAAAAAAAAGATCTGAAAGGTATCAGTGATTAGTGTGTTTGTGGGCTACTAAAGATGCGAGTATTGATCGACATTAACGATGTGGGTTGCACATGGGCCCCATGTCGTTGTTCTACTTGGGATATGTCATGCTTCGTTTTCTGTATATCTTCCAATTACTTTGATAGGTAATAGTGTAGGAAAAAGGAAATCTGTAGCTTGGGATATCTAGTTCGGGACGTGTTTTTGGTGTCAATTGGCTGCCCCAAGTTCGACCTATTTGAGATATCCAGTTTGGGATGTCCATTGTTGGATTTGAACGTAAATTGGACGTTCCGGTACCAGTTTAGACGTCCCATGGGCGTCTTGTGCTTTGTTTAAAACAGTAATTAGATACATGGAAAATATTTGAAGTGATATATTAATTTGAATCAGATTGTTACGTGGTATTTTTGACGTATAAAATACTTGCATTGAAGTTACCTTAGTTGAGACTTTCTTCTCTTCTTTTCTTGGTATCTGTTAAAATAGTACCGATTCATCTTAGTGAGTCGCTTTGAATACGAATAGCAGTGTTTTCACTATATTATATTTTTAAAATGAACCTAACAATTCCCTCAGAAAACTTCTAGAACTACAGATGACAAAACAACCAGTATAATGACTTGATTTCATGTATAGAACGGTAGTGCAGTCTGTAGGTTTCTTAGTCAAAAAGGAAACAAGTGCAAGGAGCTATCTGGTCTGCGCCAAATTGCCATATTTTGTACTGATTATATACATTGCTACTACTTTTAAGAGATCAATTTTATTGCGAGAGGCAGTCAGTAACAAAGAACAAAACATACCATCATCTCAAGTAGTAAAGAAATGCACTTATTTCGTTTTTCACACAAACTATTCAGTTATTTTTGTATTATGTCTAATTAAATACTACATTTACAATTACTGAATGTGATAATTTTGTTTTCTTTTCAGTATTCATTTGTGACTCAATTTACTACCTTTATCGTTGTATTACCTGAACAAGTGGAGTATAGTGTAAAAGGTTAGTACTAGAGTCAATTATATCTAACATTAGATTAGATTATATCTAAAAAAAATATATGGATTTCCTTGCTTGTATGCTTGATAGATTAGTCTTTTTCTCCAGCAGTAAATATTTAACATTATGAAGCTTTTGCAGTCGATATTCTTCAATAATTAGCCACAGTTTAACTACAATAGGCGTGGTTTTGAGAAGTGACCAGGTCAACAAATTTGGTTACAGTTGTTTACTACATCGCGTAATACAATGACCAAAACGATTTTCCAGTGGCGGCTAAAGAACAATTACATCACGGAAATGGATTTTCGTGAATAAGATGAGGGAAATACAAGGCTGTTGTAATCGAGAATATGCGATTTCGTCAAGAACCTGAAGCCATAGGTCACAGCGTAGTCCCGACCAGTAAAGTCTACTTACTCCAATCACAAACATCGTTCTCGGCTAACAAAGATGGTGACAAGCTTTGTACTTCTCTGCTAGCCAATCAGGTGCGCCACCTTGATCGATGCCCAGTTGTTTATTTGGCTTCACTATTTCGCTGGACATGAGGTAGCTATAAGCATATCCTCTATTAGGACAACCTTGAGGTATTATTATATTTATAGTGTGAAGAAGAAATCGTAGATGATGATTAGCAATCTTTAGATCTTCTACGATAGCATTTATCTTCTACAATGGCAAAAGAAATATGAATAAAGTAATGTAGCAATATAATTCTGGTAGCAATATCAACATTTTGGGTACCAATATAAGTCGAGAAAAGTATGGTTGGTTTTTGATTATTCCTCCTTAACTATTATGAATGTGTCTGGAAAGGAACAGGTATGTTAACTCTTCATATATGCGGTATAAGTTTATAAGACATTATACATTCTTGAGTGTGATTTTTTAACTATTACCCATCTATGCTGGGTGTGAAATAATAAGAAAAAGGTTTATGTGAACAATGCGCATGCATTGGGTAAAAAGATGCATAAGGAAAAAGCACATGCATTCTTACAGGTGAGATAATAATGTAGATGTCATGGAAGTATAAAGTGATAGCAAATCGTTAATTGCTGAATTCAGTTATTAAAGTCCGTGGCGTGTTTTAGGTTCAAGATGTAAGCATTTGTGTATATTCTAATATATACTTCAGCAGGATATCCAGAACAAGTTAGCATAGAGAATTTGAGATAAGATCTAAGCATCTGTAGTATATTAGCATTAAGAAACAGTTGGTTATTTGTGGAGTAACGAAGTGTAGCATGGTACTTCATAATTACTATTATTACAGATAAACTTACGATTGACTCAGAACCAAAACAAACCTACACACACATTAACTTCCACTGGGGATGTACAGTTATACCAGGGTGAGTCATATGTTCGTAGCGTTGGGTGGCCCCGCCCACTCGATGCCGGAAAACCATGTGCAACGTGTAGAACAGGTGAAGGTGGTGGTGGCAGAAAGCGTGTCACGTGTCTGTCTGATCACAGCGCTAACGGTGTGTGGGACGAACTACGCGTTGAATACACAGTTGGCAGGACAATGGCTGAGGAGAAACTTGTGTGTCGTGTGCTTCTGCGCCGTTACTGGAAGAAAGGGGTTGAATGCAGCAGCAGCAGCCAAGGAAATTTGTGCCGTAGAAGGTGAAGGTACTGTCCACCCGTCCACATCTAGAAAGTGCTTTCAACGTTTTCGGTCTGGTGACACCAGTCTCGATGACAAGCCCAAGAGTGGACGCCCTGTGACGACGGATATCGATGTCCTCCTGAACGCTGTTGAAGAAAACCCAGAACCCGTCAGCTGGCACATGAGGTACAGACATCACAAACCAGTGTCGTTCGTCATCTGCATCAACTTGGGTTTTGCTCTAGGCAACCGAGAATGGTTCCCCATGATTTGACTCCCGCTCAAGCTCAATAACTTGTGACCCTGTGTAAAGAACTGCTTCGAAACCCAACTGACGACAGATTTTGGCGGCGGATCATCACGAATGATGAAAAGTAGATCTTTCTTCGTCATCCTGACACCGGGAAACAATGGCTTCGACCAGGTACCGAGGCGCAGCCAGTGGTTCAAAGAGGGCGGTTTGAAGAAAAGACAATGCTGTGTGTGTGGTGGAATTTCGAAGATCCGGTGGACTGGGAGCTCGTTCCACATGGTCTTTCCGTAGATGGAACATTGTACGCTGAACAGCTGTAACGGGTGTACCACATTTTGCGCCGTCGTTATCCAGCACTGGTGAACCGAAAGCGACTGCTCCTCCAATTTGACAACACTCCATGCCACAGGTCAAGAAGAGTCCGCCAGCACATTGCGGACATGGATGGCGTCGACATTTTACCACACACACCCTACAGTCCCGACCTTGCGCCATCTGATTTTCATCTGTTTCATTCCATGGCACACTTCCTGCGGAACAGATAATTCCATTCCGTGGATGAAGTGGCAACTGGCACTACTGAGTACTTTGCTTCAAAGCCTGAGGTCTGGTATCGTCAGGGGCTTGTGTCACTGGTAGAACGTTGGAGAAGGACCATACAGTGTGATGGGATGTACTTCGCCGAATAGGCTTCTGTGGTACAGGGGAAGGCGGGTGCTGCACATTATCCATGAAAACGCTACGAACATATGACTCACGATGGTATTCCACATCATGCCTATTTATTTCGAGATACAGATTATAAATATAGAGTAGCAGAAACAACTTTAATCAAATTTTACTTTTAAAAAATGTTGGCAACGAACTGTTATATGACCACAACAATAACAGCAAGGACAAACGTTCATGAATAAACAGGACTATATTTTCCCTTTGCTACTAGGAAGCGGTCAATAAGAAACAATTGTTTTAAGTCCATACAACGGTTTAAAAAAAACAAATATTTATCTGCACGTGTACACTTCATATCTTTATTTATTTCATCACGTACCAGCAACCTGAAGTACGCTGTCCGCCATGTTGAGCACAATACACAGCCTTGTGCTGTGGTGTGGTCATCCACAGGGTAACCAACCATGCTTGGCCAATATAACACCACGAAAATTCATCTTCGTCAGCGACAAAATGATGGTCAGCTGACCAAATATTACCCGGTCAACGCCAAAGCAGCCTAATGTTTAGCTGTAGTTGGGTATTTGTGATGCTGTGGCGGCTTTGATTTGGTACACTGAATGTACTTTTCGGCTTGACATGAAAATTTAATTTGTATAATAAGCTGCCATTGTGCCATTTAACAAAATAAAACTTTATATTCGATGGGAACATTGTCCATCCCGCGTGTGTTTCACAATATATCAAACATTTCCCTCTCCACATATTTGCTTTGTACCAACGTTGTTACCGTTTCAATCGGTTCCCCAGTTATAAAGGGTGGTCAGCATAAACAGAACATACACATACAATGCAAAAATATCTGGCTCTTTTGATACAAACAGAAAGATATACAGAAAATGTTACTTACTGTAGGCCCGCAAAGTAATCCCCATGGTAATATATTACTTTTTGCCTGCATAATGAGCTGGCGGTAAAACTGGTGGTTCTTGAACTCAAATAAGGCAATGAGTGCCTGCCGCACGTTTGCCTCATTGGCGTAGGATTTCCAACGAATGTGGTTATTTACCAAATGAAAGAGGGGACAATCCGTTGGCGTCTACCAGCAAGTCAGTGTAAGGTATTTCTGAGCCACATGCGGCCTGGCATTGTCGGTAAGAAGTACTAAGCCTTGAGAAACACCAACAATGGCTCATTCAGATACAGTGCCTGTTGCACGCGTTGACCAGGTACGCAGCGATGGTTTGGCCTGGTGGTGGCTCGTAGTGTACCACTTGGCGACCAGTCCACCAGATACACAGAATAGTCTTGTGTGGATGAAGAGGCGGTCCTGTGGTGTGAGGCACAGAGTCCCGCGATGACAACCAATGTATCACGCTTAGGAGTCTCATACAGGTCTCCCTTTTAATTACTGGCTAACACTCGATCGAATATGGGTGTATTGCCGTGCCGAAAAAGCAAAGGCTGTCAGTCGTTGGTCCTTTTTGGCTTCCAACAGTTTGTGGGTTACATACTTGCTCAACGTGTACGCCTTCCGTATGGTGCAGATGTAGTGTCACTGTTTCATCATAAGCCTTGAAGCTTTCGGCAAGCTCACAACACCTTGGGCTGCTGTCCTGCTCTATGAACACTTTCAGAGCCTCGTAATCCAGAACATGTGGACATGCACTACGGGGTTTCTTAGCACAGGGACAAATCTCCCAAACCAATGCCTGTCAGTGCATACATTGACAGCATTTACCCCAAAAGCGTGACGTATTTGGCTACTTGATTCAGCTGCGGACAAGCCCACTTTAGTCATAGTACAGAAAAACTTGTAACTAACTTCTTCGACACCTCCATTATCTTCGACACTACTCGAGCTATGACTGCAAAACGCTTGCCTTTGTCACGGTCAATGTTCTCATTCATATTCCGAAAGCTTTTTCAGAACCTGAGGCACTTATTTCCGTATGAGTTACACCTTCCAACGCGACGCCAAAAACGTCAAGAACGTTTTTGGTTACCTCGTATATATAGATAGTTAAATGGATAAATAGACAGATATATATGGAAATGATGCAAGTATTTCGATGAATACATAGATCTTTAAAGTATTGCATTATTTGAGCACCTAACGTTTCTTTCTTATGTTCCAGTCACTGTTGAGATCACAGAGACAAGAGGAAAAGGAAAAAATAAGAAAGAAAAGAAATTCATAACGCGTGAATCTTCGAAATTGAAGAAAGGAAGAAGTGTGATAATGTACAGTTCAACAAGAATAGATCAGACGATATACATTCTCCCTTGCGTTCCTAATTACAAATGGGATTTTCCGACACGCACTAGGATAATGAGACTTCTCAGACACAGTAAGTATTACCAGCATTAGCGCTAAACTGTTGTATGTCTTAGGTACCCCTTTTTAGCTTTCATTTAGTAAATTGTCACGTACCCGGTTTTGTGAAAATGCGCAACCCACACGAAAAGATCTGACATTTCGTAGTTCATATTATTGGTGAAAAAGTAACAAATTTCTTAATGGTTACTGCTAAGTATTGTCGGGCGTACTAAGTGTTCTTATCTTAAGGATTCGGTCTTACTTTCTATGAAGAATTTAATCCACAATAAGTCAATTTAACTTATAATGCATCACTTAAACCATTGGTCCTTACGTAACTACCTACAGTTTTATCCTCAACCAGATCAATACTGTCTACCAGCTTCATACAGATGTTTTATGAAATGCACTGCGTTATTATCTTTACCTTAGAACAAGACGCGTGTTGTCTTTAGAGCATCGAACTCCTATCCAATGTATCGAGCGGCCGTAGCTAAGTGGTAGAGCGTTAGCGTAGCATTCTGGAGCTCCTTGGTTAAACCCCAGCTGGCGATCATCCTCACAGAGGTTTTCCAGGGGTTTCTTCAGTCACACTAGGCAAATTCCGTGATGAAATCTTCAACTTATTCCCTGGCCAAAACCTTTGCGCATCCTTTGCCCTCCCTCCCTATCCCGGCATGATCCTTAGATACTTAAAGGCGATATATAATTTCAATTTCCAATCCAATATTCAAGTGAGCGAGTAGTGTTGCACTAGCGATCTACTTTCTGAATTATTTCCTAACAATTATTTAGCGAATAGCAAACTGGTGAGAGTGCGATCCGGTTACCAGATTCGTATTAAGTCTTTGAGAATGTTAGAATTTAACTCTACACACTCGTTGCGAACACTCGAAACAGTACGCAAGTTCTTCTCCAAAGTTTCTCCATTGAGAAAATACTTAAACTGATCAACGACTGGACCGTCTCTCCGCTTTGGCGTGACTTCGTATCAACTGATTTTATAAAACCTTTCCAACAAAACCTCTCCTTACAACATTTACTGTACCTGACTCAGGCCTCACGCCACTCTTTTCCGAATCTCCGTATTCTGGGCCTCTATACCAGCTACGTGTTCTTATTTACGTGTACTTCAGTAATATTCCGTTGTCAACAGTATGTGGTTTCTTATTTTAACCAGTTTATGCTATTGATTCCTACTCGTGGTCTATGTGATACGTGCTTGTTTATTGATAAATTAAAGTAACAATAAAGTCAATAACATCTCAGACAGCAATTCAACTCAAAATTATGAACTTTATATTCAACTTTGTATTGATTCGTTACAAAATATTTGCAGATGAACTTTTTCTTACTTGTATTATCAAACGTTTCTGCTATAGGACATCCTTCTTCTTTTACAGTGGAATCATTATTATTTCTACAAAGTTTCTAAGTTATTCCCCTGATTCAAAAATTTCTTTGAAGTGTCTCAGTGTGTCTCTTTATGTATCATATTTTTTATCAGTAAAATCGGAATAGCGTCGACATGAATTGCCTTATAATTTTGAATCTCACTTCGAATATTTTCATATTCTTTGAATATTGTGAACCATTTATCGTCATAGCTTACTTTTTCATCTTCCTCTGTATTTAACGTGAGTCGATTCTCGGTTGTTTTATTAAATTTTCCATGTATTCCTTCCAATTACACAATATTCCATATCGATCACTAATGAGATTACTATTTATGTCTTCTAACAACGAGATAGACTGACTTTTCTCTTCCCAAAGTCCATCATCAGTGCTTCCTTGTAACTTCTTATTGTGCCAATTTCATTTTATTCAATACATTTGAAAAGTACAGGAGAAAAAACCTGATAATTCATATTCTTTATTTTCCAGGAGACAAAATTGGAAACTCCAAGACTTACAATATTTTATTTTCTCAAGTTATTTTCCTAATTTTAATTTAAAAGGGTAAAGTACGAGGACTACTTTTCAAGTAAGGTCCGATTGTGAATAGAAACAAAACTTGTAAAAATAGTGCCATACATTTTCGGTTATTTCCTCTGTACACATTAGGCTATTTTTCTATATAGTTACCATGTTTATTTAAACATTTGTCATAACGTTCGACAAGTTTTTGTACGCCCACCTCATAGAAATCACCCGCCTACGAACGAAGCCAATATTTAACCGTTGGTCTCACTTCTTCATCGGTGTCAAACCGCTGATTGGCGAGAAACTGCTTCAGGAAATTCCAGTGACAACGTGAAAATCGTGAAACGTCGGTTTTCATCGGTTTTTGCGTCAAGTGCACACACCAACTCGAAGGTTGGCCCGATCGCGGTTTATCATGAACATTGTCCCGCCCGTCCTTGAACGATCGCACCCATTTACGTACCTTGCTGTCACTCATTGCATTCGGGTCGTACATCTCAAATATCTGGCGATGTATTTCCACTGCTGTCAAAAATCGAATAAAAAATTCGGTCACAGAGGTGATTTATACGACGTGAGCATACAAAACTTTGTCGAACGCTATAACAAATGATTAAACAAACATGGTAACTATGTAGAAAAATAGCTTAATGTGTACAGAGGAAATAACAACAAATGTATGACACTATTTTTACTAGTTTTGTGTCTATTGACAATCGAATCTTACTTACAAATAGCCCTCGTATAATAAGGAGAAATATTACTATTTAAGTTGGATAGCTTTGTTTAAGGGATATAACAATATATCAATATTTTATCATCAATACAAATTTACAGATGAAGATTCTGACAAATCCATGATGTTTTGCGTGGCTTAAAGCATTTTGCTATTAGATTACAAACACTTGTCATCATTTGAAGTGTCCACTCACATGAGTGGCCCCCGTGAGTGAGTGGAAACGCTTGCTGCCTTATAATTAAGAGATACCGGGTTTGGTTCTCAGTGGGGACACAACTGGTTCGGAACCGACGTTAAACTGTAGGTCCCGTCTTAGGACCTAATTTTCATCGGATGTAAGGTGATAGCAAATCACCATAGATTCACCTTGTCGAGAAATCTTGGGTTTAGGACGTGCCTTCAGGCAGAACACTCATCATCATCCACTTACACGGGTCTCCCGCTTCATTTGATTGTAGTCTTAAACATTTCGTAGCATCACTAATTAATGATCAAACAAACTTCTTCCTTTTCTTGGTAAACTTCTTCGTACGCATTTAGACAGCAGTTGGTGGAAATCCTTTCAAAGCTCATTCCAAGGGTAAACTAAAAGCAACCAAATTAATCCTAACAATGACTGACAACAGCAACAATTGGCTGTTATTACTATTATTGCTATACTCAGGCCAAACATCAAATGCACAAACATAAAATTTTCCATTAGATTCCTTGGACTTGTTCCTGTTTTGCATGGACTTGCAAGATTTTTCCGCTGTATGCGTTTTTAAGATATTGAAATATCTCTTGACTTGTCCGGTTGTTGTCCAGTTCAGTAAAGGCATCTAAAACTATACTTTTAGTGAAGCCATCTAGAAAAAAAAATGCAATTTTGGACGTATCAGGTTCTTCCCAGTACTCTTCATTTGTTTCAACCAAGTTTTTCTTGCTCTGTTGTTTATCTTTTGTATCTTTCTTTTTATTCTTCACTTCATTCAATTTTTTTTTTTGTAGAGCATTATTTGTTTTTCTCGTTTCTTCACCATATTCTGTCACCTCATCTATGGTACTAACAAGTATTTCTTCAAGTAATTGCATTGTTTGTTAGTACTTTAATTTGTTTCGTCGTGGTCCTTTGAAGTTGTTTTCGTAGAAAGATGCTTCCCACTACCAGTACGTTTCTAACTTGACTATGAAGTTGTAAGAATGAGCCAGCATTACAAAAGAAAAATTGATGTAATCTGAAACGTTTTAATCATGGGGAGTATCTATAGTCCAGCCGATACATCTTATGACTAATTGCTCATTCGTAATATTAACTATTATAAATAAATCAATGTTACTAACTGCATTTTTAGTATACGGTAACGTATTTATTCTGTAACTTTCTGTGGAATTCAGAGCATACATCCATGGTATGTTTTTCAAGACTACTGGGCATTACATGGCTAATCTATATGTCTATGCTTTATTTAGTACATTATTCACATA
>JAGDQP010033398.1:0-20694 GCA_022664845.1 Lepisma saccharinum | reverse complement strand
ATTCCTTCTCCTACACACACACTCTGTCATTATGTGAGTGTGTGTGTTTATTCTATCTCTGCAGATTATTATCAACATTAGTTTATTCGTGTCGTGAGGAAAATTGCCCGGTACTACTTCAGTCAGGATAGATGGTCGTACTAAAAGCTTTCGATTGCTAAGCCAACGCTATAGCAACTGAGCTACGGCCACTTGATCGATCTCGGTCTCCATGTCGATCCATCAACACGGCATTAAGAAGCAATATGCCGATTCACAGAGCGACAGGTTTATATATTTTACTCGTTGGGTTTGCATCTTATTTACAGCTTTTAGGCACCTACGGATCATTCCAAGATAAGGTTTTGTAAAATGCTGTAGGGAGTCGGCCAGGACATAAAGTGAAGGTATCATCCCGGTACATGCCTGATGTGGCTGAGGAAAACACTGGGAAATCCTAAGTCAGGACAGTCAGATAGATAGATAGATAGATAGATAGATAGATAGATAGATAGATAGATATCATGCAACATATTTTGTGTGTTTTGCTGCTAACATCTTCTTTGTAACGTAAATAACAACATAATATCAGAAATTATAAAGCATAAATATCGTGGCCCATTTTTAAGAACTGATAGAAACAGACGTTTTGTCTTGTCTTTCGTGCATGGAATACTCGATTCATTAAGAAAGAAATAATTACCTAGTAACCATAGGTTTCAGCGTTCATTTTCGTTTCTTCATGTTCGGTAAGGATCTTTTCTACTGGACAATTTTAATTACGTCTTTCGGTAAATTTCAACTAATGGCCCAACTAAAGTAAAATTGCGTTAGGTTCCCTGTTTTGCTGTTTCAAATGCGATCTCTCTTTCTTTTTTTTTCATTCTTTCGTACATACTACAAGAAACCATAAATATCTTTCCAGAAGCCAGGACATGCGATAATGATTTCTCTTAAAGAAAAAAAATATCCCACCCTTGCTCGTTCACGTACACACTCTCAGAATCACACATCGCCCCCTCTATGTCAGTTGGGTGGCCTATCTTCTAGGCTTGGAGAAAAATCGTGTATAATAAAGTCATGTGAACATTATTTTGGCCATTATAGTACATTACAATACGTTTAAAACTTATTTGACTGTATTCATAAAATATAAATATCGTATAAAACCATTATTAGTGTCTGAACTCTCCAGACACCAATGTATATTGGTTATTGGAGTAATAAAATTCAAATATACTGTGACCTTGTTTTCTGAAACCTACTAGCTAGATATTAAAAGCCCCCCTTTTTTTATAACATTAAGAGACACGATAGATTTTGTGTTTTTGAAATAATATTGTAACCACTGCTTGTGTTTGGAGCAAGCACTCACAGATGATGACAAACTAATATTTATAAGGGTTCAATAAATCTAAACTCGAGAAAGAAGTCTGAACCAGTACTCCCCGAACTACTCCAGGGTTTATAGGGAGGCTGGCCGATACATTACGTAGGATAGGAAATGTGGGATAGATAGGCGGGTCTTGTAGAGAAACGGGAAGAAAATAAAACCAATAAAATGCCTGCATTCGAACGGTGCCGCGCAGGGTGACGAAACGTCGCATTTAAAGACACATGCTGGACGACTGAAAATAAAAGATTGTTCTAGTTTTCGATACCGGGCGGAGTCTTCATAAAATTCATTATTACTTCCCGCAAGGCAACTATACGAAATACGAAGCCTGCTGCTTCCCCACCAAACCGATATACTCAGAACATGCGTAAATGGAAGATGAATTTCATGAAACTCGTCCCTAAGAGTTTTCTCTAATGACAATGTTCTGCACTTCAAAGCTGGAAAAGAACACAATTCAAATTTCCTATCTGTAGTGCAATTGAAGATCGTACTTGCAGTGACGTGAGATAAAATGTTATTGAGTTTCAATTAGAAATGAAACAGATGCTTGGGAAAACAGTAATAAACATTGTCAAACTTAACGAAAGCAAACAAGAAATTAACGTGATACAGAAGCATTCCTGATGCAAAAAAAAAAAATGACTGGTCATTGGATACATGTTATTCTTTTCTTTCTACTGTGACAACTTCCAAAAATGAAAACTTGAACATGCGTATGATTAAACTGATTTCACAAGTAATACAAACTTCTCGTCCCTCTCTTCTAGCCATAGAAAAAAAAACTGTCAGAATACAATAATTAGCAGATTCACTATAAAGAATAATCTCTCCTGTTTTATTGTAGCATACCGAGAACGACAGTAAAAAGCAATTCATATGTGAACAATTCTGAACTTACAGTCACGATAGATAACAAAATATGTCTTCAACTTATCTTTTCACTCATTTTTGCTTTGCCGAAAACAACGTGAATAATAAAGTGGCCAAATGGCCGATTTCGTATTGGGCTGCCATGTTTTATGTCAAATTTACAATCTAAGCGAGCTTTCCAAAACATTACAAACACACAGAACAACCAGTGGCTAGAGAGGGAATTAAATATTGCACAAGCATTTAATTATTTAGTACGGCAATCAAAATGTCTTATTAACAACCTGGCTGGCAACTTTATTTGATTAGATTAGTAATTATCGAAGCCTGTATGTAACGTTACGGTTTACAGATTTACTCTCCTCTGATTAATGGTAAAAAAACATTGTGATATACCAAATTCCCTTGGGAAGAAGATCGGGATGGTTTTGAGAGGTCTCACACAAAGCTTGAACATAAAGGACGTGAAAGAGATGTGAGAGTTGGAAATCAGAATAGATAGTGGGGATTACTAAGATTAATGAATGGCTAGAATGTTTTTAATTTTTACGGGCTAAACTAACAAAATTCTTTACTAAGAGAATATAGAAAAAAAAAAGAATCTCCTCAGTTGATCATCATGAACGAGAAAAATGTACAGAATAATAACACACATACATATTATATGGCACTAAATATACACAAGTTTGAGATCTTGCACATAACTACCCTTAATTCTACAAACACACAAAATAACGATTACCATAAGCGAAGAGTTTAGAATACTTAAGAAGCTTACTGGCCACTATTAAATGAGAAAGACACGTGCAGCTGTTATTAGACAGATTCCGAAAGTTAATTCCCTAAGCTGAAAAGAAAATGAGCTAAAACGTCGTGTGCACATCTAGAAAAATAGTTATTTTCTTTGAACATAGGCTTACGCTTGCTACAGAACTCAAACAATGGATACAGTCGGTTGCTTAAATTTTGTGAGCTCTCTAATTTCGAATACAGCATTTATCCGCTCAAGACATGAATTACTAACAAGTTAAGAACCAAATCCATACCTGAATTACATACAAATAAACTATACGATTATTGTGATTCGGGACACATCTGCATTAATAAACAAAACAATAAATGAGTGCTCTATTTTTACCTAAACAAAGTAGTATACATATATGAAATCCGTTAATGGTTTGTCCTTAAAATTCTATGGGCCAAAGTGACTCTTAACTTTTAGTGCATGTTGACAAGTAGGTGTGGTTTCTCGATCTATACATAGCGGAACAATTCATGGATGATTCAAAATGAACAGTTATAAATATGGTTTATTACACTTTATCATTCAGTCACTACTATCAAAAGACATATTATCATAGTTCCAAAAATAATTAAATTTTCTAAAGGAATGGGTGGAAGACGTCCGAGGCCTTAAATCAAGTTACTTCTCCGGAAATTTTAGTTCTAATCACGGGGAAGGCAACAAACCTTCACAGCATACTAGGTAGTTGGTGGTTGTCCACCTTTTGATTGCATTCTATAACACGTTAGGACAAAATACAATTGGAAAAGAGACGCAGCTGTATGATGCGCTAAACTACGGAGTGATGGTATCCGAATATATCCTGTCTTTCTTCCGGACTTTTGCATGCTGGCCTAAGTGTTTTACAGGACCAGGTGATGATGTATGTTTAGACCCTACCTGTTTTAACGCTGTAGCCGCCGAAGATGCCTTGAAGCTCTGCTGTCCTGGGTTCATAAATGGCGGCGTACATGAAGATAGACGTCTTCCCTTTCCACAAGATTCCCACTAAAATGACACAAAGTAATACAAAAGTGTTTCTTGAGACACACGATTCTGCCTGTTGAATTTGTGGTGCGTTGTAGTCCAACTTAGACTGCAGTCCATGTCTACACATAACATGTCTCTATGTTGCAACGCCAACATGTCGAGGAATGACATAATAAATAAACAAACAAATGCGGAAGACGAAGATGAAACGAGACAGCGAAGAGATTTCCAACTACGGGAACACAATTAAGACTTAACTACACATCCTGTGAGATATTTCCAACACCGAACAAACTACCGACGTCGCTAATGCACGGCACTCCTAACAAAAAAAAAAAAAAAAAAACTACGTACGATTCAATCCCAAAGTAGTGTTTACAAAATGTAAGATTCGACTGACTTTTCCAAGTCCCGTTTCCCGTGCTGTGTCTTCCTGACCCATATTTTCCTCCTCTTCTTGATTCTAAAATTTCAAAATGAAGGTTTTGGTTGGCTGGCAGAGATTGCAAGTTCAGGTAGATAATTTTCCTCCAAAAAATCGTTTTCCAGATACTAATGATGTGCTAGAAACGTACGTGTCTTCAAGTCACTTCGCAGGATCTTGCTATATTCGAAGTCCAGACACACCGTCACCAGTGTAGAATTCTCTGCGACAGGCAGTCACGGTGGTCCATTAATACATTCTCCTGGAGTGTCGGTGCCTATTCACTTCCTCAACTGTATACATTATTACCTTGGTTAGGAGATTAGCGGTTTCTCAGCAGGGCGTTCTCGAAATGTTATAGGTAAATACTGGATGTTCTCTTTTGTGAAACAAGATTTCTTTCTTAACAAAAAGGAATAGGATAAAAAGAAATTCAAAACTGTGGTATTAATGGAAGTTTTAATAAAAAATATTTCTGGCATCCTGCTTGCATATTAACATAATGAATTTTGACTAACATTAATAAAAAATAGACATGCAATTACATACATAAGAAAGAAATTAAGTCGTGATGCGGCAACTGTTACAATATATGTACAAGTATTTGAAAATGTGATTGATTTTGTAAGATATATAATTTTGCATTGGTCTATTAATTAATTATTGGACTGTCAAGTTTGTCGATGTAATGACAAACGTTTACCACAAGATTTTATCCTGAGCCAGTGAATATGTATCTTTTATAGCATTATTACGGATGTCCTAATGGTATCTATCCAATATAGAAACATAGTCTTTGCTTTGAGTTACATGGTCTGCCTTGCCATGATTTATCATTGTTTTGAGGCCGTTCCTCATTGATCAGTCATCATATCCCTATATCTTTGTCAGGACTTTATTTTAAACATTTCAACTATAAAATATTACTTGTGTTTCTTTGATACGGTTCAGAGTTTACCAATGCTAAGCAACTTTTTTTTTATATTTTGAATTTTTTTCTTACATTTTTCCTTGAAGCATATGGAGACGAAAATCCATTTGAAAACGCTACATTACGAGCCGTAGATCATGGACCCCAAGATACAATGCTAGTGTGATGGATTGCATACAAGTCAGGATAGTGCACTTTACTTTTGTTATACCCTAGGTTTCATAACCCACGATTGAAATGAATATGAATTATATTTCCCTACGTAAAACATTGTATTTTGACAAGCAAGCATCACACACATTGATTCAATCACTCATCAGAAGACTAATGAATTAAAAGCGCATCTGTTTTCATGTTAGGAGATATAGATATACATCCCACATTCAAAGTTGGTGCCATACATTTGCAGAATTCAGTTGAAGTTGCTACCGTGTGCTTACGGATGCCATATATGGATGCAACTTTGTTTTCCGTGTATTGCTCTTTCCTCTCGCGGCCTCATAGTTTACAAATTTTCCAATAGATGTCTCTTGGTATTCGTTACCTACTGCATTTTTTAAAAAATAATCCGTGCTTAAAGCAAGAAAAAATGAAGAAGTTTTCCACCCTGGAGCCAATAATGATCGTAATACGCCAGATTTCATATATTTTATAGTTCACTGATTTGTCGCTTTAGTGCACTGAAAGCGCGCCTTCATAAATCTGGGTACAGTTTTGTCTTTCTTATGAACACGAATATAAGGCAACTTTTCATTTCTTCGCGTAACTTGCTTCCATTGAGACACGTGGTAGCCCTGGATGACGAGCAGCTCGTGTGTGTTTTGTTTCCCAATTCTGGAAGGGAAGGAAAATGCAAGGGAATTGCATCGTCGCGTATTTTAAGCAACGCCACGTTTTTTTGAAGCATACTTTTAATTCCTGCTATTAGCAAAATAAAAAGTTAGGTAGTTGATAGAGTTGATCTCATCACAACAAAACTGTAGAATAATTTGGACACTAATTTCACACAATTAACAATCCAACCTTACTAGTTAGAGCAGAGTTTCTCATCATGGAGGTCGCGCCCCCAGGGTGATCTAGAGTTGTTTTCAAGGGGGTCGCGAGGGATCTGTGTGTGTGTGTGTATTAAGTAGTCTTCTGAAGTCTTCAACACACACAAAGTGAAACGAAGCAGCGTATTAAAAACAAGAAAAGTGCTCTGGGGGATCGCCGGCCAGAAGACATAGTAAAAGGGGGTCGCGGCATGAAAAACGCTGAAAAAAACTGAGTTAGAATAAGGAGATTGTTTAAACTACACAATTGTCAAGTTTCCCATCACTGACTATGCATGCAACCATTGATTACACATAGTGCAACTTGAGAAATTTACTTTAAAAAGATATTTGCACCAAGATAAAGAAAATAACAAAAAATAGGTATCCTACGAGGAATACCACCAACCATGATTTGCCATGTAATGGTATTCCGCAATTGCCACATGATTGAAGTCAGCTCTTTGAGAAAGCGCAGGAATCCGAGAAAGGTTCAAATTTTAAGTTTGTTGAGCATTACTCGAAGTGCTTTGTCCAAAATGTGTCAGTGCTAAAATCAGACTACACTGGTGAAAAGGTTTCCGTGCATTAACTAGGGTGAAAGTTCCTTTATATTTTACATTACATTAAGCTGTTGTAATAATGCCCTTACATAACTTCTTTACTTTTAATATCCTAATGTTACGGGAACCTCGGTAGTTCAGGCGGAGCCGACTTAAGGTGGCCGTGTTGCGGCTGGAGGCCCTGGGCCTTGTAAATTGCGTCGATATATCTAAGACGAGTATTGTTTAAAGTACATGAAATTTCTTACCGGAACGATACTATTATTTAAAATGTCGTTATTTCATTATTGTAATTTTTGTAGCATGTCTATACGCCTTTATTCCGGAAACCTCAATAATTACTAATACTTACTGGTATCATTTTCATTGGTGCACTGTTACAGAAAAAGTGCCCTGGCGGTACTACGTCCCAGCAGCTGACACCGGGACACTTTCGATGACCCGGCCTGACCCGGAGACTTGGTCCGAAACTTGACAGGAATGATCCTGTCTTGGAGCTTAATGAACTGGGAATTTTCGGCGTCGTATTTTTCATGCTTTTGGAGTAACAGTTCGGGTCCCGGTCACTTCTGAAAGTAACATTGTTCAAGCGAAACGAGATAATTAAGAACTCTGGTTTGTCTTCAGTCTTACCGTGTCGAAATCGGGCCAACGGGTCAGACTGGGTCCCAAGCCCAAGCCGGTCCGAAATTTGACCCAGTGCCTCGTTTCAGCTCTGGTACGTCCTGCTCTGTCAAAAGTTTCCTCTAGATATAAATATATATTCAAGTTTCAAAACAGTGCCCTAGTGCTGCCAGGGTGCACCAGGGCAGAAACACACCACTGGTTAATACTACAACGTTGTATTATTATTTGATATTAAAAGTTTTCAAGGTGGTAACTACATGGTATAAGGAGCTCACAGTAGTGTAAGACCTAATGAATGCCTAGAATTCATTGTAAATCTCTTTAGAATCAATATCTTCAGCTTCACTATGTAACACTTCAGTTAGAATATAGTTCTTGGCTGGCTAGATTCCTATTCAGTAGGCTTAGATTTATTTATAAACGTCACTGTAAGGGTTCTATTATACTTGTTGATCAGCTTGCTAATGAGTTTGCTCGACGAGCTTGCTGTGGAGGAAGCTCGAGTATACTACGCGCCAACACACTATCGATATTGAAGATCAGCATTCTCGACGAGCCGGCTCTTAAACAAGATTGACGTGTTTTTACAATTACACCGTTGAGTTTGCTGAAGATCCTCCTCGACAAGCAAGCTCGTGAGTGTAAGGCGCTGTTACACTGAGGGAGTTCAGGTGAGCTCAGTCTTTCCCCAGTTTTTTCTCAGTCACACCAGGCAAATGCCGGGATAGTACCTCCAAAATAGACCTTGGCCGACTATCTTTCACCATGCTCTCCTCTTCCCTACACAGGTCTGAGCCACGGTTGCCTAAAGGCTATAATTGAGAGAGAGAGATTGATATGAGCAAGAGATCTGATAAATATTTCACATCCATTATATTTATAATATTCATAAATATTATATTCTTTTAACTAAAGCCGCCTCTCACAAATTTCTGCTTTGCTGAGGGTAACTTTAAACACTGAAGACGAGATTCCATCTCAGTACTATTTTTCGTTGGTATGGAACTGAGCTCGGGGCCTTATACAACACGCGCTACTCTACCTGATTGTCACTTTCTCTTTTCCCTATGTTTTCGGCATGTGTGGGTGGGTTCGGACCCCCGTTTTGTTCTTGTTCTTAGGTGAATTTCTGCATTTCCAAGCTGTTTCTGTATGCTCTTCTGTTTGTTTTTTCCATTCATCTGTTGTTCTAAATTTCCTACACCCTTGGTTTATACTGTGTTGATGATAATGATGATGGTGTGTGGTGTTCTGAATATGGCCCGGTCTCTAACCCGAAAGTTTCTGGATAAGGTTGTAATATGTTAAGTGTATCAGGGGAGGGTTTTTTTTTCTTTTCTCTTTTGTTGTTTTGTTTTTAGTAGTCTATGCAAGGATGACGTCATGCGATTGGTTGCGCGACGCGTGATTAACCTCCTCTCCTCACTTCGTGTAGAGGTCGCTTAGTGAATGGAGTTATGTTATGTAATCCATATATAAGTTAAATACTACAAGAATTGTGGTTTTTGTTGTTCCATGAGTGTTCATGGAAAAAGTGGAGGAGAAAATTAATTCAAAATTGTAAAACTTTATTTTCTGGTATACAAGCGAATGTCTGTTTTGTGAGCCTAGAGGAAGGGGGTCGGGTATAAGCAGACATTTTGGGCACGCTGAGGTGATGTATGCTGAAGTCAGGTATTTCTTTGATTATATTTTTATTGTAGTAGTTGCTTTAGTTGAAATAAACCCATGTTCCTCTTATGTCGGTTTGTCTTTAAATATAAATTCTATATATTCTTGGAAGCGCCTGTCGTCCAGGTGGCGGCCCACCGAAACGGCTTTTTTCCTTCTTCTCGTGGCGTATGAAAATGTAGGTGAAATATTAAAAATTAACAGTTCTTATTTTGGCAGGACACAATTGGTTCATTTCATCGTAAAACTTAAACATATCTTTTTTTTAACTTTTTTCGTATCCCTATATTTTCGTTCGGGACGGGAAGAGGGGGAAGAGTAAGGCTAGGTCCTGTACAAGGTGAACCTGTGGTTGTTTGCCATTGCCTTCTATGCTCTATTTGTTCCTTGGCCCATCTGGGCTTCTGGTTTTTCTTATCTGAGCCCCGTGGACGATTTTGGAGCCTCTTTTTTTTTCATTGTTATCCTGTTTAACAGAAATGGTAGTAAAAACTTTGTTCAGTCTAGTTTCTCGAATCTTTTAGCGTTCTGGGTAATGAACTTTGTCTGTTTCAGATTCCAGAACAATTTTGGAATTTTGGTTTCAATTCTTTTTTATTTATTTATTTATTATTATTATTATTATTATTATTATTTGTAGCAGTAGTAATAGCAATAATAATAATACTGGTAGTGTGTGTGAATATTTGTTGTCCGCTTGTTTGTAACTGGTGGTGTTTCCGGTAGATCTTTCGGTTGGTTGTTCTATTGGATTTTCTGAGCAGTAAATGCATTCTTCCAATGGGAAGTGGCGTGCGTTGGTTTTAGTGATTGTTCCATGCCGGCATTCACCTCGTGTTTGAAAGTTTGTTTTTACCTGTTCTAGGCGACGGGGGTGGTGGAATTTTGCAATCTTGTGGTAGTAGTAGCCAAGATGGTTCTTTTCTTTATCAACTTGGCTCAAAACTCAATTTACATAGTAATGCCGAGCGAGCAATAGCGAGTGAGAACAGGTTAAGGGTCAGACTGTTTTTATTTCCACTGAATGGGTAAGCGGAACCAGCGTTCAAGAATTGTATCATGTATTTCTGGAAAACGTGGGGCATACTAATTCCATTATTGCTGTTTTGTTTACAGAAAACTGAGTTTTGTGGCATTTTATTCCACTCGAAAGATTGCTATTTCGAGTATTTTTGGATTTCTACCTTTCCCTTTGAAAGCATAGTCATGTTTCATTTAGTTCATTTTCTTCGTTTCACTACACAATGCAACTATCATTGATGCGCTTCTACGCCCCATTTCCCCAAAATTATAGGTAAATGAACAAACACATCAAATAGCAAACTTTAAGGTAATCGGTTCAGGAAAAACAAAAAAAGAACGTGAGAGAAAAGAATCAATGTTTATGCATAAATACAAGTCATCGCTGAATCTTGTCACAGGTAACATCAAACGATGTTGGCTAACTTGACTGCAACTGCCGGCCGGGTGGTCGAGCGGTCTGCAGCGGTAGGCTATCGACTCAACGGTCCCGGGTTCGAGTCCCGGCTGGGGCATGGGTGTGGATTTTAACACTTAACAGCTAAAGGCAAATCGTGACGGGCCGAAGTCCAAAGTTACTAAAATGGCCCATATAAAAATAAAGTTTACCAAAGTTTTTTGACTGCAACTGTGCTTCCGGGAAGGCCAATCTGGTAACATTAAAACAGACTCGATGCAAACAAGTTCCGCAACCTCGCACTTTTTTAGCTTTTAGGTCCGTGTTTCTTTCCCTCTTCCTGTGAGTGTGCAGTGCTTTTTTTGCAGTGGATTCCTTTAGTTTCTACCAAGTTTTACCTAACCTATTTTATCCTTATGTTTTCTACCACTGTTGAAGACGTCAGCTGTAGACGTTGAAACGTTTGGTGTATTTAATTCAATAAGGGAGGAAGGTACCGTAAGTAGCCGTTTTATTTCAGATATACGATATTTTTCGCCTGCACCCTTCTCGCCATCGCAACCATTCGGTATATATTAGTTGGTAATTTAAGATTAGATAGCGTAATATTGATAGACATAGATGATTAGTCAAGATTAAAGTTAAAAAGAAATAAAAAAAAAAAGAAACTTTTGGTTGAATTTGGGTATGGTTGCTCATTATGGTAACCGAACAAGCCTTTCGGATGGAAATTGTATATTTCCTAATAATTATCATTGTTCTTATGCTAATTAAAAAAAAAAACTTTCTAAGCATAGATTTAAGGACAAGCTGTGTGAGAAATACAGGGTATATTTATATCGAAATATGAACGGAAAAAATAGAAAGTAATACATATTCTTTACAAAAAATGTAAATGGAATGGTATAAGCTGCATGAGAAGAATTACTGTTCTAGTCATACAGTATGACAAATAATTAAATATCTTTATTATATAGAGCTATTGATTACTCTATATGATGACTCTCTAAATGTTATAATAAAGGCCTGTAATTAGGGTTTGAATGGATATACTTGGTATCTAGCTTACAGATATTTTATTTAATGCACGATTGAGAAAAACTTTAAATGATCAATAAAACTCATCATCATAGTGTTATTTATGGTACTGCAAATATCCATAAAAATCAATATACTCGGCTCGGCTAAAAACCCTCAATAAAAGCTAGTTTACAACTTCTTTTGGGACAAATTGTCATTATGTTTTAGAATATATGTAAAAATAATAGGACAACCATCAACTTTAATAAGACGTTTTCAAGCCAGGTATTTTACTTTTGATGACATAGTCTCTAGATCAGGGTTTCTCAACGTGGAGGTCGCGAACCCCAGGAAGGTCGTGGGTTGTCTGCAAAGGGGTCGCGAGGGGAGGTGAAAAAATATATTTAACGGAGGTTTTGTAGGCTAAAACTAATACTTTTCGAAGAAAGTATTCAATTTTATTTTTTTTGTAATTGCTAAAGATAATATAATTTGTTGAATAGATTTTCGGTAATATAATTAGGATATTTATTATCCTAGTGGAGATTTCCTAGATTCAATCACTAACGGATAATATACAAGAGAATAGGATTCAATTTAGCGTTTACACATAGTCCTTGATTCGGTACCCAGGTAGTATTTATATCAAATTACGTTTATTATAAATCTAACAAAAGATGGCTAGTATTTTTGTTATGTCAGATTTATCTTAACATCATCATATTTTAGGAATGATATTGACTTGTTCTTTGGTTCTAAATGATGTCGGTTAAGCTATACTTACATTACTACAGATTTTTTACTGTATTCTAAATGTAGGGCAATGATGTTTTACTAATTTGTAAATATTGCGTTTGCCGATAGAGTCTATGAGTTTGTTCGGCACATGATATAGTGAAATGGGACTATCATATCAATTTTAAGAGCATATGTATTTAGTTATTATATCAGGCGTAGAAATATTAAAATCATTATTTGTATTGTTAAGGTTATACGCACCACACAGTCGACATAAAATCATGTAAAGAATTTCATTAATTCGTTGACAAAGACCTGGCAAGTGTGTTTCCCTCTTACGTGCATGCAAGCTGATGACCGAAGCAAACAATAGCTGAATTTCCTGGATTGATTCACGCTTATGGAAATAGCCAGGAGAACAGAGTTGTTGATTCAGAGTTACTGACTCGAGTAGTATTTTTGTACACTACTATTTCAAATCTATGTTAAAATGTCCGAACGCGAACAGTTACGTATGTGGTTGGAAGAAACGGAAAGTGATTGTGGGAGTGTTTTGGGCATAGAAGACCCTGACAAAGCTGAGGAAGACAATATTGAAATAAATCTTCCCAGATCAAACGAAGACCATAAAGAAACTGATTTAGAAGGTGGAGATGATGCTGTTGCAAATAACTCGGCTGATGACAATATGGAGCAGGAATATGGAGGAGGAGCGGAACAAGTTCTTTTAGACAATCGTGAGTTTTACATAGGTAAGGACAGAGAAACTAGGTGGTACCTAAAACCACATATGGCTCGTACATCTCGAACTCAATCCCACAATATAATACCTAATTTTCATCGGCCCGGTCCTAAAGGTAGTGCAAAAAATGCTAAAACACACATTCAGTCGTTTGAATGCATTTTTGATCAAGAAATGATAGATAAAATAGTTACTTACACCAATATTTACATTGAGAAAATTAATACAAATTATGGAAGAGAACGGGACAGAAAACCTACTGACGTGTGAGAAATGAGAGCTTTCTTAGGTATAGTTTTCATGGCAGGAGTTATGAAATCTTGTAAGAGAAATGTAATTGAAATGTTCCGTATGAGAAATGGAACCGGTGTTGAAGCTGTTTACGTTACTATGAGTGAACACAGGTTTAGATTTTTGATGCGCTGTTTGCGTTTTGATGATGTGCGCACTAGAGACGAGCGCAAGTCCCTTGATGAACTAGCAGCGATGAGGGAAATGTTTGTAAAGAACCCTCAAAATGCTTTCAACCCATCTGACTACCTGACAATAGATGAACAACTAGTGGCGTTTCGGGGAAACTGTCCATTCCGCCAGTATATTCCTTCCAAAGCTGCTAAATACGGTTTGAAGGTATTTGCACTTGTAGCAGCTTCAAACTTTTACTCAAGTAACTTAGAAGTTTATGTAGGGGTTCAGCCTGACGGGCCATTGAAAACCAGTAACAAACCTTACGACTTAGTAACACGCCTAGTTGAACCATTGTCCGGCTCAAAGAGAAACATAACATTTCATTTTTTTTCTCTGGTTGTGGGCCTTCTTGTAGAAAAACAACTGACTCTCATAGGAGCCATGAGGGGAAACAGGCGAGAAGTTCCGGAGAACTTTTTGGCTAACAAGGACAGGGAAGTACATAGTAGCTTGTTTGGCTATCATGAAAAGGCAACACTGGTCTCTTATGTGCCAAAAAAAAAAAAAAGTAAAGTTGTCATTGCTTTGTCTACAATGCACCGAATCGGTGAAATTGACCCTAGCACCGACGAGGAGAGAAAGCCCGTTATAATACTATAACTGATTATAGAACTGACTATAACGAAACTAAGTTTGGAGTTGATATACCTGATAAGATGTGCCACCAATATGACACTAGCCAAAACTCCAGAAGATGGCCATTGGCCCTGTTTTTTCATCTAATGAACGTTGGTGGCGTAAATGCAATAAATATTTTTTGGGCTAATAACAACCACGAAAATGTCGTTTGAGACGATGGAACGAGCATCAGCTTTCAAATAAGTGCCAAGTCAAACTGTACTTTCTAAAGGGTCACATAATTGCCAGAAGTCACTAAAAATCTATTTCGAAGTAATTTAACGTAATTTTAGAAAAGTTTAATAAAATTTAGGTAGAAGTATGTTTAATGAAATATAAATTAATAATAAAACTGTGTTTGGCAACATCATACGAGATCAAAATATTTTATTTAATTAATAAGACTAAAGCCATACATTTGAAGTTGAAATAAGTCGTGTGACTCTATTTCGACAGTAGTCAGTTCGGCGGCCTGGATCGGCACAGGTACCGCTGGCTTCGCCCTTACACTGTTCAGCTCTGCAGCCGATCACAGACAAATACACACATTTTAGCCGACCAAACGAGGACTACAAGAATAGTGTACTACTTCAGGTATGTCTTGAAACATATTACAGTCTTGTTTAAAACTTTCATTACCTATCTTGATTATTATATTCAGCCTTCCATAAGGCCTTGAGATATATTATAAATGACAAATAAATCTATCTTACAGTATTTTCCAGTGGAGCAATTATTCATCCTCAAGTTCTTTTCCAGGACGTCTTGTATCCATATACATCCCTTGTTACTTGATAAAACCTTGATTCTTGAATTATCATTGGACGATATCAAAGGGGTTTGTCTAGAAATATATTCTGCTCTATTCCAGTTATTGCCTATATTCAGGTTAGCAGAAAGAGACGTCAAGGAAATGCCTAAACGTGGTATTTCCTATGGATTCCTATGTTAACTTTACAGGCCCATAACTCGCGAACCCATTGCTGACTGACGCTGGGAATCCATATGCATCTTAATTAGGACTCTCTTTCAGGATATGTGTCGCATTCCGCCATTCCGGGTTCAAAGGAACGAAGTGTTGTTACTTGTGAGACTTTATTGATTTAACCAGTTTCAAAATATCCGGTTCAATTTTCGCCATACACATTATCAAGTCATTTTCAGTTCTACAATAAAAGTGCCTATCCTTGTCTTAAATACCACGTTGTTAATATACAGACTCTGGTAATTCGTGTAACTGAGAAATACACCTGTAAAAACGAAGGTATTCAATATATTTCCATGAAAGTTTCAACAATAGCTCACAAAGCCATGACGTTTTAACACTGTAACAATAATTTTGCAAAAGTAAATTTTAATTGCCATTTTTGAGGTTGAAATTCAATTTTAACCCCCGTTTAAATTAAAAAGTGAACCTCACTTATGGAAAAATCAATGTTAATTTAGGGGCCCTTTTTTCTTGTCTAAATTTATTAGTTACTAAGAAATTAAGCCAGATGGTGGTTTATGTTTATAAAATATTGCAGCTCCAGATCGAGAGATGATACAATATTTATTGACAGAAATCACCGTCTGACTCAATTTCTTGGTAATTGGAAAAGTGTCTCTCTTAATTAACATTGTATTTTCCCATAAGCGAGGTTCACTTTTTAATTTAAACGGGGGTTAAAATTTAATTTAGGTAAATTATTTTCACTGCGTTAAAATGTAAGGGTTTTGTGAGCAACTGCAGAAATTTCATGAAATTTCAAAATTTCATTAAAATATCTTGAAAAAAATTCGTTTTTACAGACCTGTTTCTCAGTTATACAAATTTCTATATATATATTTGTGTGTGTCAGAGAATGAGTGAGTGAGTGAGTGAGTGAGTGAGTGAGAGAGAGAGAGAGAGAGAGAGAGAGAGAGTTTTGAAGCCTTCAGAAGGGCATTTCATACAATGTGAAACGAAACCGCTTTTTATATAGAATAAAATTACTTTTGGAGGTCGCCGGCCGGAAAGCATGGTGAAAGGGGGTCACGGGTTGAAAAGGGTTGAGAAACACTGCTCTAGATCATATCCTAGTATTTTATTTGTTACATTAAACAGGTTTATTTAAGAGTATTTGATGTTAATTCTGCTTAAATTCAATTTAAATATTTGGCAATACTGATCGATATTAATCAGAATATATTCATCAGAGTAAAAGAGAGAAATTAGATACCAGATATTGCTGAACTGCCATATAGAATCCCTTTTATCTCTATCAGTATAATTAGCTTACATCTGAGATCTTGTCAAAGTATTAAGAAAGAAAAAGAACTGTGTTTTCTAACAGGCATCATTTCCATTATTTTTTGTGCCTGATGTAACGCGCCATTGGGGTGGTAGAGCTTGGGCATGAACCCTGCTCCAACAGCCTATCCTGACTCTCGTTTTCCTCAGTTCCACCAGGCGAATACCGGGATGGTAACCTCTGTAAGTCCAGGGATGTATGTCTGCAAGAGTTCTTGTTTTTCATTCATTTATGTGGACACAGAATTTATGATAATAATTATGGCAGTGGCACCAGAATTGTTCAGTACAAACTAGGCAACATTGCGTTATAATCTTCTACAGATGTTGACAGAGAAAGTAGATGCCTAGTTTGACAAACAAACAAAAATGTGGGTTTGATTTAAAAGCTACTTATTATCTGCGATAAATACTCGTTTCAATCAGCAACAAGAGACGCTGACTGCCACAAAGATTAAACTTTCATCAACCAGATGTGTGTACATATTTAAACGGGGATGATCACTGTTTCCAAATTTGCCTATCATGACCTGTTCAGAGCATGCTGTCTGTATTTATGTACCAAAACTCATCATTAGAATCTGATAGAACACTGAGTTCTTGCAATAGGATATAACACAGTTTTCAGTATATTTATAAATTTAAAAGCTTAGAATTGCAGTAGTATTAGTTCAGTATATATTTGATAGAATAGAAACTACGATAATCATTATTCAGTCTGCGATTATAAGTAACGACTTGCTTTGCTTCGCTTGGGTCTCTGCCTTTAAACCGCCATCTGGGGGTCTTGAGGGACTTGGCCCCTTTTATTCGTAACTTAATTGAGTTGGTTTAATTCGTACTCCAATTAGTAGTTGTTTTGGTCACAAAATCTTCAGGGAAATTTTAATATTTCAAGATGGCGGGCGAACAAAAAAAAGAGTCCGCCGGTTAGGGTAGCTGGAAGAGATGGAGGTCTTGGAGCTATCATACGAAGGACACAACAAAGTCGACCCTTATATGGCCCTTGGGACCCAAAATGGCACAAAGGACCCATTGGGGCATGTTACCTTGAAAATAGTGAATATAAACCGATTTTTCACATGTAACAAGAATCACAGATACAAGCGCAACTTACAAGAAGCAAATGAAAGACTAACGCAATGGTTGGTAGCCGTGAATTAGCTGTTTCATGAAAGGATGCAGTAGTCATTCAATGTAAACGCAGTTATACAGAAAGAGACAACTTTGACTCATGAATGAAAACAGTTATATAGTGGAACTGTGATTGTTGGAAAATTGAAAAGCATCCACAATGATTGCGTAATGAATTTCAAGTTATTTTCACGAACTCTGTGATAAAAACTCGATAAAGGTTTTAAGCAATATTGAATAAACACTTATTCACAAAAATATGTGAATATACACAGCCGGATCTAGTGGGTGCAGCAACGCGACAGCTTATGACGGATGCAATAACCACAGCCGGATGTATATATATATATATATATATATATATATATATATATATATATATATTGGAGTGTTGAGAGAAAAGGGTATATCATAAATATAATTCACAATATTCAAATGTAATTAAAGGTAAGAAATCAGCCCTGCAATTGAACTATCAAAGGACGAACATTTAATTCAAGGTAGAAACAAGTAAGGCCATTTATAAAAGTGAAATGATTGTCCTCCCATAAGAATTACATCAGAACAACTTCTATACAACCACGAGAATTCATAATCAATAGGACTCCGAACAAACAGGAAACGACAATGAAAAAATAATAATAATAAACTATTTATGAATCATGCTTCTACAAGGCTATAACAAGGACAGTTCCCACCGTAAATTGGACAAACAAGAATCCTTCTTAACTGGAGGTTACAACAACTTATTAGGTAAAATAATCAAAGACTTCCTCTTCTTATTTCATCAGCACGAAAGTATTCTAGAACGTAACTACCAATGTTTATAATTCTTAATTAATGGGAATCTTCTCAGAGGCATGCCTTTAGAAATATTTCATGGTCAAAACAAGCATTAAGAAATATGTGTAACATCCGGGAAACATGTCCACTAGAAGGACATAAATTATTCACATTCCTTCTCACTCCTATTTTGACCTAAGACCTTTTGTAAATCCGGTTCTCAAACTCTCCTCTCATTGTTTTCAAACTTACACTTCCTGTCGCTTATGAGAACCCAAGGATTTTAAGAGTGACATTAACAAACAATCCTAAAGACTAAGACTATCCCGAGAAGACACGAAAATGAAAATTCGATAAAACCAGACAGAAGTTAGTCTTAGGAGGCCAGTCTTGGTTTTACCATCGATCCGGTTAAATCCAAACGAACAGTTTAGTTTAAATATAACTCGTATGTGTAAAAGTGAACTTAGTATTCTTTACTTAGTGTGTTGCAGCTCCGAAAATCTGAACAGTCTTGTATTATCAATGAACTATACCATCTTTACGAACTTTAGTATATTTATGGTCAATCGTAAGAGAAGAAGAAGAAAATGTTAGAATTATTGACAGTATTAAGGAACATTTCTTCTCTACATGAAAACGTGAAGACAGATACTTCTAAAGTGCTTACATGAAAAGGTATGTGAAAACAGGGCTTGATTACAAAGTACCAATTCTAAACATATTGCTCGATACACTCTAAATTCTGGTCGACCAATGGATAGGTTAATTGTTAGGAACGAAGTTCATTTTATAATAAAACTAGGAAAATGTTCATTCTCATGTTAATGTCTTAAAGCAGCATGTCTTCCCAACCACTTTTAGTAGTTAAGTATTTAGGATTTCTTCAGGGAAAAGAAAGTAAGTAAATCCAAGTGTGTATATATGTGTACAAATAGTGCTTTTCTGTTGTCCATTTAATGACGAATGCATTTCTATAAGCTACGTCCCCCCTAAACAGAAAATTACGGCAAATTATTGTAAATTAAGTCCGAGACTTACAACGAAATATCGAAAGAAATATTATATATATATTTTTCGATATATATATATTATATATATATATATGGGCAACGCCCTAGCCGAGCTGGTCTACCGGTTCCCGTAAGATCACCGAAGTCAAGCAGCTCTGGGTCTGGTCAGTGCTTGGACGGGTGACCGTTGCAGTACCCCAGATGGTGTTGCTTGTGCGGCGTCCACCCAGCGTCGTGAGGCCAACTGGGGAGCTACCTGATTAAAGAGGTAGCGATCACAGTGAGAGCTTCGGCTCTCCTCTCCCAACCCGTCTGGTCAGCGTGGGAGCAGTAGACCAACTCCTTCCTTCGGGGAGAGGCCTCATCCACTAGTGGATTGAATATGGCTGTGATTTATTTATATATATATATATATATATATATATATATACAGATGCTTATCAGAATAATGGAAACACCTGTAGTTGGCAACACGTCAGATGTATGGGTTGGCAGTGGTGTCGTGGCGACCGCAGCGCCGGACTGCTGGTGGTGGTGTGTTAGGTCGGTCTCCATACTACGTCAGGCGTCGTGGAACAGGAGTGTGCAGTGGCTGCAGCAGACGGAGGTAGTGTAAAATGGGAGACCTCTCAGAGTTTCAAAGAGGGCAAATTGTTGGTGCGCGGTTATGTTAAGTGAGTGTGATGGCAGTGGCTAGTGTGTTAGGTGTGTCGCCAGGGACAGTGTCGAAGGTGATGACGGCCTACACAACACACGGGAAAACCACATCGGGGAAGCGGAACAGTGGGCGGAAGAAAAGCATCAGTGACAGGGCACGCCGGGTATTAAAGCGCATTGTCACGCGGAACCGTCGTGCCACTGCGGCGCAAGTGACGGAGGAACTCAATCAGCACCTCCCCCAACCTGTTTCGACAATCACAGTCCGCCGCGAATTACATGACATGAACTTACGGGGTCGTGTTGCACGGGCCAAACCTCTCATCAGGGACCAGAACGCTTTAGCACGCCGCAAATGGTGCCGCGACCATGCAACTTGGACCGTTGACGACTGGAAACGTGTGGTATGGTCGGATGAGTCACCATTCACCCTATTCCAAACCACGGGCCGTGTTTATGTGTGGAGAACGCCCAAAGAAGCGTATGATCTGCAGTGTCTCCGCCCAACTGTGAAACATGGCGGCGGCACGGTGATGCTGTGGGCCGCAATATCATGGTTTTCA
>JAGDQP010033397.1:2824-20694 GCA_022664845.1 Lepisma saccharinum | reverse complement strand
ACCAAATTTCACTGTTCTATCTTTAGTCGTTTAGGTTGTGTATTCTTTGAAATTTTAGGTTTGGCGGCCATTTTGAATCCAAGATGGCGACCTTTTCAAAATGTCGGAATTTTTCCTTTATCTACTTATCATCCTCAACCTTCATACCAAATTTCATGTTTCTAGCTTACTCCAAACACCCTAAACAATATGATGAGTGAGTCAGTCAGTCAGTCAGTGAGTGAGTGAGTGAGTGAGTCAGTTAGCCTAAAATGTGCAATTTCAGGGGTCCACAACTAGAACATAGTTTGAGATACAAATATGAAATTTTGTACATCTGCACATATTTACCATATCTCCTTGACAACAAAAGCTCATATTCCTATCTTTAACATCTTTTTTCTTACGGGGCCCCCAAATCGTCGATTTTGCCATAAACTCTTGTTCCTGTATAATATGCTTCTGGCAGTGCTGATGTTTTCTGACGTGAAGAACTTGGCTCATGCACTGCCGTGCATGTTGATATGACAGTAAAACAACTATATGTCTATATAATGCAAAAAATCCCCTCTCCCTGACTGTCCCCTGCTTACCACTAACGCAGCGATCTTTAATGTGGAAAACATTACCATTCTACTAACCCAACCTAATTTACATAATCTTTATTACCAAATCATATATCAAATATTCCCTCTTAAGGCTTCTTTATACGATAAAGGTATACTCACGGATGCTAAGTGTACTCTATGTCAACAGAATGACACGTTTCTACATCGATTAACTCAGTGCATTAACAGCAATAACATCTGGTTAAAATACATTGCAATAGTAGAAAGGATTACTCGTGAATCCTATCAAAATAAACCATACTACACTTTTCTTCTCTATCCAGAATTTCAATATTTTCCACCCACACGTCGTAAATTCTTGGTCTGGTTTACGGCCCAAACTTTGCACATACTGATAAAAGAACGCAGACAAATGCAACTCGACGAATATATGTTTCAAGTGTTGTTAAGATACGAGGGAATTCCCCCCGCTCTCCGCCGGAAATCTTTTGCTAACTATATCCGTACTGTCTACTAACGCACACAGGAGAGAGAACCATTAGGTAGGGATTGATTGAGGAACCTCACACACAGGAGAGTAACCTTTTGTTTTTCGTCTGTTAGTTGTGCTAGTCTCCCAATATATTTTTTTTTCTTTCCATTGCCAGCGTTTGATTTTTTTTTTCTTTCACAGCGCTGACTGGGATTCTCCCCTCGAAGTTTGCTTTTTTTATAAGTTTTATGATTTAATTTTCTTTGTCAATTATGTACTGCATTCTTAATGTGTTTGATATAATGTTCACGGATCCTTTCATGTATCAAAAAACTTCTATTGTGTAATCTATTTCACAATCAATAAATATATTTTTAAAAAAAGTGGTAGAGCGCATGGCTTGTAATCGTTAGGTCGCGGGTTCGAGTCCCGTTCTGGAAATGTTTTTGTATGTAACGATATATTGCTGAAAGAACGAATAATTGGATAAAATAATAAGTTTGATATGTATCCATAGAAGCATTTCAGGACAAAAGTAATTATTATGTTTAAAATATAACATCAGAGAAGTGCGTTGGAGTTGATATGGTTTGATACGCGTGTGTCTTGTCTTTCTTCAGAACCCGCGAAATGTCTTCCCGCTCTTTTCTTTCATCCTCTTTGCACTTCTCTTCTATTGGACTCATGTCTTGTCGTAGATAGGGTTGCCACCATTTGATGAATAAATGACGGGACGCTCGGCAAAAATATGGGATAATACGAAAAAATACGGGACAAATCTGAAATATCCTAAAATAAAGTAAATAGTAATGTCCGGTACTATACTATGTGATCAGCACAATTTGAAAGCTCAATAATAATTAAGAAAACACAAAACACGTCTTGCTTGCGAATGTTCATATTCCAAAATTAGAATATTTTAATTTCCTAAACACAGTTGGAGTTAGTACCTGCAGTAAAAAATGACTTTTAATTTAACAATTTTCAGTGTTCCTTGGCGAACACCATTATGTTTGTTATATCAACAGAACAGACGGTGTTGACATCGCTGATTCAACACAGTGAATGTGTAGTCAATTCAGATTCAACACAATGAAGAATGTCATGCTACCACTATTTCAGTGTTGAATCAACGAAATCATATAACAAACGGTGTTGATTTAACACAAAAAGTCATGATGGTTCTGCTACACCGAAAAGTGTTAAATTTGTACAGTCATGTTTTGCAGTGTGTTATCAATTACAGGAAACAAGGCGCGAGTATTATATCCCCAGCCCCAGGTCTCATGCTGGGGCCTGGGGATGTGAACAGAGTGCTTGCCAGTTTGCATAGCAAACAGTTGGGTCCCAAGCAGCACACTCACATGAGAAAGACGTGACTTTTCAGTCGCAAAAAAATCACGTTTTGTAATGAAATCTACGTCGCTATTACTTAATATTTTAGTCTTTCAATTGACGCAATTCTGCCATGTCTCATCCTCTACTTTTTGATGACTTACTATGATTATATCTCTTTTTCGATTGAGACTGCGAGATCCTAGCCAATGTTGTTGGAGTAAACTAGTGAACTTGTTGGATTCAACTGTTTTACGTGTGTGCTATCTTTTTAAAATGCGGTTAAATTGTAAACGCACCGGGATGAAACAATTGTTTTCAGACGGATTGATTCAGTTATATGTTTATTTGAAACAAATACCTACGGGAAAAAGCTGTCACTGCAGGAATTTTACATACGTCGTTTTGTTTCTGATATTTACCCGTCATTTCGACGTCTTTGACATCAATTTTTGACCTAGAAATGGTGTCATTTTTTTTTTACGTGCCTGTGCTGTTTGGGGAAAAGAGTCCATCATTGTGTATTTGGAAAATTTTTGATATAATGAAAATGTGTGTAAAAATTTATAATACGGGACGCGCAAATTTCTCCTAAAATTCGGGACGGGTGGCAACCGTAGTCGTAAAGCAAACCAATGCAAAAGGAACACATTTACGACATCTGGTTTTAGCTTACTTAATCATGCAGGAGTGCTCAAGCGACTACATGCAGGGGATGGCTTTTAGATGATACCTTTTTATTAACTATTTTCTTTCTTTACTAGAAGTTAAGACATCTATTTCAGTTTAGAAATTAATGCTGTCCAACAGCTTTCAAAGTGTAACGCTTCAAACGTCTTGTCATTTACTGTAATTTCAACTATATAAAGTAACATGACATTGAATGTGAATGAGGCAGGTGAAATGAAAAATGATCAACATTGTGCCACAAACTGTTGATGAGAACTTTGTCACAATATATTGAACATTCATTGGATTGAATTCTGGAATTTGGGTGCTTATTTCTTTCCTATACTCAAAAGTATTATTGGTGTTTATTGCCACCCCAAAAGGAGTAATAGAACACCTCTACCTACCGTTGAATGTGTTCCCTAACAGTTCTAGCGGTGCCTTTTAACACTCCTAACGGTGTTTCTGAGTACCGGTAGAGGTGTTTGTCAACACCAGAAACGGTGTTGGACACACCGGATGGTGTTAACCAACACTAGAATTGGTGTTACCCAGCACTGGAATTGCTGTAGAGGTTCTATTACTCCTTTTGGGGTGGCAATAAACACCAATATTTTTTTTTAGTGTAACTTCATCTCCTTTTTGGTACCCGTTTTAGGAACGTAAACCATAGGTTTCTCAGTTTCTTAATATGGACTGTCTACTGTTGACCTGGAAAGGATGAGAAGACGGAAGTTATTTTATAAGAGAGTGCAGTCAAGATAGCAAATAGAAATATTAGATTCCAAAATTAAACCTAAATCATTAGATTTAAAAAGTCCCAGCACCACCTTCACTACTACTAACACCAATCCTCCAGCTCAACTATTAGAGTACACACGGTAGAGGTGGTTGTGGTGGTTGGGGTCTCAGAATCCAACGTTCTAGATTCGACTCATGTTTGAGCCATGGATTTTTGTGGATTTTACGTACCTAACAGCTAACAGAATTCATACGGGCATAAGCCATTAGATACTAAAAGGCACAAAACTACAGTTTACAAAGCTTTTCTAAATTACACAGAAGAAGTAATGCGTGTTAGATTTGTTGGAGTAGAAATATTAACGAGAAAGAAAAATACGAAATTTGTACTTTAAAAGGTTTTCATTCTAACAAAACAACAATATTTAAAGGATAATTCTTTTAAATTCTGAATATATATTTTTCCTATTTAGGAGAATTTGCCATTTTATAGCCATAAAATATCTACTCGAGGGAGATAAAGTAGCTTCATGGAGGAAAATGCTTTTTAAAAGTTACTGCTCACAACGTATCCTAGAGGAAACTAAAATTAAATGGTTCATTAGAAATCACTAAACTAACGATATCTTATACTAATTTGAGAGGGATAAAGAAATGTGAATGGTTTTCCACTCTGAGCCACGTACAAAGAAAACCTGTCTGTTAAGGAGCATTCAACACAATGTGAAATTACAAAAAGCCTTGCCATTAGCTGGTGAAAACAGAAAGCCCGCAAGCTTAACAGTTTACTAATCACGATAGGATGTTGATTGTGGTTTCTACAGGATTTTCCTTCTGCGTCTGAGGATTCAAGTTGATACAAAAATATAACTCATTATAGTTCTGGACTCTTCCTTGTAAGGAAAACTTTTCTTTTCTGTGATTAAGGCTATTTTCACAATTGTTTGGGAATTCTAATCACCTATAGCTTTCAAGATTCATACTGAAGGTATTCCCTTTTCTTTTTCTTTAATAATTTTAATTATACATAAATTTTATTTAACGAAATGATATTAGTTGAGCTAAGCATAATGTTAGAATGGAAATCATCGAATTAATCTCTGATTAATTTAATTATCCTTTGAATATGCTCTACTTAGTTTCTGATTATTTCTCAAACTATTCTCTTGGAAATCTTTTTATTTTGCAATTGTGTTTACGAGATGATACATTAGTGCGTGCAAAAATTTCAGAGTAACTTCCTGATATTAAAATAAGATAAATGTCCCGTTGAAGAAATTTATAAACGAGACCAGAAAATTACGGCAGCATCGTCACAAATGACGTCATATTTCGACAAATAATGGCGAAGTGGTATCGTCTTAGCAATACAATTTTATTAATTGACCTGACAGGAATCTATGTCCAAGTCGCTGTCAAGACTGAAATATGATATTTTACATTGAGCAGTTTCCACGCAAATGATAATTTTGAATTATCTATTTATGGCCTTTAGGCATCTAAGACTCAAGTCGGGATAGTGTAGGTTAAGGTCTCGAACAGGGCCTATATTGGAGGTACCATCCCGGCATTTGTCTGATGTGACTGAGGAGAAATCCTGGAGAAACCTTAGTCAGGATGGTCGGCCACTGGGATCGAACCCACGACCTCACTAAGGCTACGCAAACGCTCTTCCACTGAGCTATGACGGCTCGGTACGCTAATAATAATAATACAGGACATTTCTGTCTAAAGTCGGCTTGTTTCGTTAAGGAAAACTGGGGAGATCATCAATAAGATGTTCGATGGGTGCAGAACCAAATTCTATGTTACAGAAGAACTGTGAATGGAGCCCAAGATTCGATAGAAAATCCGCGACTTTTGCTGAGAGCCTGCTGTGGCTAGGAACATACGATCACTGAATTCTCTAATCGTCTGTTATTTCTGAAGGTTTCTAATATTATGACGTAACAATTGTATGAGGAGATGGTGAAAGATCATTCCATTTAACATGCTTTTCATCAGCTTTCTTATATAAAAATTTTAAAAAAGAAGCGGCTGCATAATGCAATAATTGAGGCTCTCGCAAAAGCGTGATTCATAAATTCCAAACAGCCAAAAATGTCAGAATTGAAACTTTAAATTGTAAATCAATGTCAAAATTTGAACATCGTAGCATCAATCAAAGTCAAAACTTGAACTCGTAATTATAAATGAGCCCACGCAAGTTGTGTAGAACCCTCAGCCCCACGGGAAATTCGAATTTTGTGGTGTAATTCCGCCACCTGCTCGAATTCGAAACTCGTCCTACTAGGACTATGGAAGGGAATGGTGAAAGAAAGAGAGAGAGAGAGAGAGAGAGAGAGATTTGGAAAAGTCGAGAAACAATGAAATTGAACTAAGTTAAACACAATCCTCCTCGAATTTGAACGTGAAAGTCAACCAGATCAAGAGAGATCGAGAGAGAGTTCGAGATCAAGACCGCTTCGTAAATTTGGAAAAGAAAAAAGTTGAAATTTTGAACCACGCTATAAATCAGTATAATTGGAGCGTGCATTGGGATGTGAAGCAACGGAAGAGAGACAGAGAGGGGGGGGGGGAGGGTGGAGAAAGAAAGAAAGAAAGAAAAAAGAAAGAAAGCGAGGTTTCGAATTTTAGTATTTTGGATAATTCGACTTGAATTTGTAATGATTTTATTTTTCTGGAAAACCCAAGTGAAAAAAAAAAGAACGGAAGATGACCTCCAAACAATCTTGAAAAGATAGCTTGGGGTGTTTTTTTTTTCTTCTTGATTTTGATACACGGATCAAAGAGTATATCTTCAAAGATCGATACTACACAAATATATTCGGTCTGAATGCATTCATTCGGGTATTGGTTTACGTAGACGGACGTAATGAAAACTGAAACGTTTCTGCTGAAGAAATATACGTGCATTACTCGTGAAACGAAGAAAAAAGTCTAGTTTGGTGTTCTGGATGTATTCAAGTATACAAGATGTGTTCTCCGTCCATTTATTGATCACTTTATGCCTGTAGACCCACTATAAGTTCTTGAAATCCATATACACTGTAAAAAGTGGAAACACGAAATGGATGAAAGTTACTCTACTTTATGGAGAAATAAAAGTCGAAAATTAGCGTTTTGTTGTATGTACTCTTAAACGTGGATATAGTGTAAGCCTTTTAGTGGAAGGATTGGTAAAAACTTTCTTTGTTATAGCTTAACGTTAACTGAAAATGGGTTGAAACTGGCGAAAGTGATTTGTCTGTGAACGTTCAACTTATTTTACGCTTAAAACTCGGTCATTTTCTGGTCGAAGTGTAAGCTAAACTGGCAATTTTGAGGTTACGTACTTCTCTGGATGAAATTTAAACCTTAGCTGGATATTCTATAATCCAGTAACAGGAGTAACGTTACTTGCTTGTCACTGAACGCCCCGCCATTTTAAGTGTTTATATTGCCTTTACACTGTGAACAGTAAACAAATCACTGGTGGACCGAGAACGGCAAGGATTGCATTGGCGGAAAGAGAAATTAAGTTAGGTATAAATCTTTACACTGTAGCAAACGTATCTCTTTTTTTCATGAGACATTCCTCGTAGTAAAATAAAAAACGTGTTAATAATTAACCTCCTTCGCAGTAAAACCCTAGCTATAGATATCACTCGGAAAGTCTGAAACATTGACCGCCTTCGTAGCTAAGTGGCAAGAGCGTTTGACCCGTGTGCTTGCGGACCCTGGATCGAAACCCGACCACTTTAACTTATTTTTATTTTAAAGGAATATTACCTTTTATTCTTTTCTACTTTAAAAAATGCTCGGCTTGAATGAAATATGTTGGAACAGTCATATATATGTATACATATATACATTATGTATATATGTATTTTGAAATTTTACAGAAAGTAAAACGTTCAACCGAAAACTGGCTGAATGTAGGATAATCCAAAAAGTGGAGGCAGCTCAGCTGTACTTCGTGTCGTACTTCTTATTTTTGTAATTATTTCGTAGAATTACATGGCGTACTTAATATATTCTAAGCGTAAAAGGTCTTTTAATTGTAATATTACATTAATCCAAGTCCAAGGAAATTATATTGGAAGGTCCTAAATATGTAGGTTTATTCTATGATTAACTAGCTGAAGTAGTGATCTTGGGTTGGATTCGTACTAGGAGAACAAATAGTCTGAAATGTATACTAAACCGATCTTAGGGAAGTGTTTCTATTCATGGGATGGTAGCACCATCACATTCACTTGCCATGAGATTCACCCTTGACATCTGTAGATAGCTCGTAATGTTTGATTTGGAATGAAGAGATCACGAGTTCGATTTCTGCCACAAACACACACACACACAAATAGTTCAAGACTTGTGTGAATATGACCTTATCCAATTGTTTCTATCCGATGGAAGGCACAATCGCATCGCCTTGGCGAGAGACCTGTCTTCAGCTGTTATGGCTAACTTACCAGGCTTGATGCTTTCTAACCAAGTGGTCCCGGATTCATTGCCCGTTGGGGAACACAATTGATTCGCAACAGAATATTGAATAAGTTTACACGACGATGGCATTCGATGGAAGAGCACCAACAACGGTCCGTTTTGGTTAGGGATATACCTTTCACATCACCGGCTTCCAAGTAAGGAGTTCAGAATTCGATTCCCGATCTGGAATACAAGTGATTCGAGACTGACTCTTAAAATGACTTTAGAAGGTCGTTGATATTCCTGGGATGAACATGTTACCTCCACCTAGGCCAGAGACATACATTTGGCATGAATGTCTTCTAAGCAAGGACTGCCAGATTCAATTCCCGATGGGGACTGGACCTCGTGTGAAACTGGTCTTAAAAATTGATTTTATTTCGTATATCATGCCCAGAGACCGACTAATTATAACATATCTGCTGGTAGAACTCCAACAATTATATTATTATTATTATAGCAGAAAAGAGAAAGAATACATCCACTCTTGTTCAAATAAAGCCAGACACATACTGGATGAAGCTAACATCATTATACTTAACATAATAAGCCATCAACCCGAACTTATGCTTTATTTTTTATAGTAAATGCACTTTTTCGTTTTTTCGTTTAAACAAACAAACAACGGACTTGCGATTTACCGATAATGTGGTCCGTTGCATTAGATAGATACGTTTATTGCGTATTTTCTGTCCGGTAAGAATTTATTAAATCACATAGAGACAAACGGCTCAAAATATACAACGATACGTAAAAAATATGTTGATTCTAAGCTGGCATGATGTAATTTTGTTTTTGTCCTTGGACTACATAGGAAGCAAAGAACACAGAGAAACTTACTCCAAATTTAGATATATTGTTAAGAAAATGTGTGGCGAAATGTAACATGCGTATTTGAAACTGACAAGTCCTACTAAGCAAGCACAAACGGATCGGAAATGTTATTTATTGAGTGGTCTTGTAAGAAAAGAATTTATGGTACTGCCTCAATGAAAGCTAGTACAGAGAAAGGTGGACCGAAGTTTGCCTTCACTTTCCATTTCACATTCTTCTGTCTCCTTAGTTCATATTTTAAAGTCATCAATTAGGTGAAACTGCATACAGGTCTGCATTAATCGGCCTCCGATAATTGTGAAACAGGATAAGCCCTTTATTTACTTACATTTATTCTGAGGATTCAGGTTAGCGTAGCACTACAGAAAAACTTATTTCAGATTTGAATAGACCGTTGTTATGGTACTAACACATCGGACTTACAGTGGCATCAAGAAATTGTCTTCTAATAGGGACTGTCTACAAGAATTGTCTTCATTAGCTATACGGGATGCTCGTAGTCTTTACACTACAGAGATATTGTGGTATATATAATCTCTTTATACACCAGTGTGTTTATCTGGTAGAGAGAAATGGATTACAAAGTGGGATTATTTTCTATGTAGAGACAATATCAGCCTATGCATACGAGGACTTTGTATTACATAGACTTACTTTATAGCGCAGGTTAGCAGCTAAATGCAAAGAAGGTAGAGAAACTGACTTCATATTGAACTCCATTTACAGAATTATCTGAGATGTGGTGGTATTCACAGCCTTTCATTCATGATTTTGTATTATATGAACGTACTTTATAACGCGTGTTAGAGCGTGAACGCAAAACAGGAAGAGAGAAACTGACTTCACATTAGAATACATGAGGTATTGTATATACGACTACTTGAAACCGTCATTCTTTTTGCGGTTTATACGGGCTATATACAATTATCTTGTAGTGCCTTAAATATAAATTTAGTAGACAGAAACTGACTTCAGATCAAGTAAAATAAAATAATAGATGAGCAATGCAAATACGTTTTATTTAAAAAGTAAAAGCGTGTAACAGTTTCGCCAACTAACTTACAACTTGACTTCAGCAGACACACTAAATCACTTAAACAACACAACTTCTAGTGAGACAGCTATCTGTGGTTCCTGATTGACCCTGCCAGCCAATCCCATACAGGCTACACAAAGTGAATTTATAATTAACAACAATCACTGGTTCCCTGTCACCCCCAGTTCCTACTACATTTAAGCATACAATACCAAAATAAGCCTTGTCCTGTAGAAATTAATTTATAAGTGATATAAGAAAATTAAGTAAAAAGGAAGATGAAAAAAATAAATAAATAAAAGGAACACTAAACTTAACATAATATCCAACAATACAATACGATATAATATCTTATATCCAACAATACAATTCATATTTTAAGGCTCTTTAATAACTTATCCCAATGTTTATCAATTTTAGGTCACGAGTTCCAGTTCATTATTTTTTCACCTTCCACTTCTATAAATCTCGCTTCTTTCCATTTTCTGACAATTATTCTATCTTCCTGTCCCAACACTTTCACGTCACTCCAATCCACTAAATGTCCCATGTCTCTTATATGTTTGTAGATAGCATTTCTGTCCCTCTCCAACCCAACATCATCTTTATGTTGTTTTATCCGTTCTCTTAACCTCTTTCCCGTTTCCCCCACATCGTACATTTCACAATCACTGCACTGGATTCTATAAATTACTCCCTTTTTCTCTTACCTTCCCTTTTCCTCTTCTCTCTTCGCATTTCTCCTCTTCTCTCACTTCCAGTAGCCTCTTGCTTCCTTTACCTCCCATCTTCTTCAGCATTATCTTTATCACTTCTGTTTCCTATCCTATACTCTCTATTCCCCACCACAGTTCTTTCTCCTCTTCTCCAGTTTCCTTTTGTTCCGCTTTTTCTTCACTTCCTTGTCTCTTGGTCTCTCATTTCCTTTTGTATTTCAACGCACGTAACAAAGTACTTAGAATATATACAGCATAAACCACGTAACAATGACAAGTTCATGAAATGTTGTCGCTTTCACACGCAAAACGTCACAGATTATCGTCGACGTGCATTAATACACATTCCTCTTTTTTGTATGATACGCTTGTTTTTACGTCAGAACAAGTGTGTGTAAAGACTGTCAACCACAATGATACAAATGTTACAAAAATTGCGAAGGAGAATTTCACGTAAGTTTGCAAAATACTTACAAATATATTTCTATATTTTATAATTTTTAGGAATTTTTTATAATTTTCAGATAATAACAGCAGTTTTTGAATGTGTATATATTGTTAGCTCTTGTTATTGTTAACTTTGTTTGTTGCTCTCTTCTCATGAGGCCAATCTGTAAACCTCAACGTTTCAATGTTATTATATTTCTTTATGCAGGTCTTCTGGAAACTAATTTTTTAAGCATGAACTATAAACCCGCCCACGTAAAACGTTCATTTTCTGTTTTTATGTGGAAACGTTAAATACGGCAAATTAAGCAGTATAAAGACGAACAAATGGAGAATAGAAAAGCATCAATAAAGAAAAAGTGTCAGAGAGCACACACGAAGATTCAATTGGGTTGGAACAAGACATGCATAGGATATAGGAGTAAATAAAGAATGCGACGGACGAGAAAGGGGAATGAATTTATCTAGACCCACCTTCATCACGGTCGACACTTTTTACAGCATAATTGTATGCGAAACAGTTCCAAGAAGACCCCAAAATCACCAAGAAGAAAAATGTACAGAATTCGGACTCTTCATCAGTAAAGGTGCTACCATTCCCTAAGCAAGAGGAAATGGCGGAGAAAGTTCAATAATTTTACTGCTATGATATAATTTCCCGTCAAAGCTCTGGAATACTCTAGTACGTAACACTATCAATAGATGGTGAGGCATATGCGATGGCGAAAAAATGATTAAAATAGTGTTTCAGAAGCGTTTTGTATTTTAATGCAAGAGCTTGCATATATTACAGAAAAAACAACGTTTACTGTTCTCTGCCCAGATACGTTTATCCAGTGGCACAGATTACAATATTTGTTGTTGTTATTTTACAAAATGTAATTGGAGCCTCGTCAAAGGCTATGACATCACAAATAGCACCCATCACTATATCTTTGTGTACCGGAGTCCAAATGTAGTGTTTTGTGAATGTTAGATTCATGCAGAGGTTAAGTATAACATAGTTTGTTTTTCGGAATACCTCATCTGCAGAGATCATCAAATTCTACCAATAAAACAACGAAAATAGGAAAGTTCTTACACAAATGAGTTTGGTTGATGCATTTGAGAAATTGTCAAGAAAACTAACTGAAACCAAGTGTAATGCATTCATTGCTAAAACACAACTTCACGCAGTCAAAAACAACGATCACATTTTAATGATGATGATGAAACACTGATACAAATAGATTTCGCAAATATTCAACATTCGTAAGCCACCCTCTGGAACCAAGAAAAATTATGTTATTCTGAGTAATGAGTAATGACTTAAACACTGATAAGATATCAGTACTGGTGTTCAATAAAGCTACAGGTCGAGTACCGTCATCAGGAGTGAAGTCGATCAGGGCGGAGTGAAGTAGATCGTTACTAAATGATGTAATTTTTCACTGTAATCACTTCGTGGTTTCGTGAAACAATAGTATCTCAGTAGCATACTTACGTTGAAAATACGTGCATAAAACGTTAGCACCGAAACGTTATTTTAACGTTGCAAATATACCAAAAATGTCCACCTGCTCAACGGTTTATTCGAAGTTGAATAATGGTTGAGAAGGAACGGGTCAAATCAAGAAGCGTTCAATGAAGGAACGGGTTCAGTTGGCCAAAACAGAGCATGGTTGCTGTCTATTGCTATATATACATATTTAGCTACATTTTGTCCGTTGCTTTCATCATGATATACTGTATTAATTTCCCAACATTAAATAATTCCAGCAGCTGCTGTGGGGTTCGAAGCAGAAACGTTCTGCAGTTCTCGTTGGTAGTTGGACGCGTTGACCACGTATCAAGAGATTCACCTTAAGAGTCCTCTACTCTTTTACGGTATGTATTAACATGCAGTCTAGAATACAGTTGCTACGTGTGTTTTCACCATCATGTAAGAATAAGGATAAAGAATACTTTCCTTCTTTCTTTGTTATGTGCATTTTTCCTTCTTTAACACTTTGATCATCCCTGCATTAATAAATTTGTATTTCTCAATAAGTGTAATACGTCCCCTAAGAAAAAGGCATATAAAGCGAAGTCTATGTCATAGTTGAAAACATTTCCCATTAACGGCTTATTAACGAAATTAAATATTTGTTGAAATATATTTTAAAATTCAATCTGTTTTCAACATGGAAATGAGAACATGAAAAATGTAGTTAATTTCGTAATCTTTGATTTTAATTATAATGTTTAAGCTATTAAATTAGAAATACACGTGTGAAATGGAAAACTTTTTTTTTTCTCACTCCGTTCGACCGTCCATGTGTAGAAATGAAATCTCAGGAACCACAAGATGTAGAGAGATACATGATACGGATTGGCTAGGTTAGCTCAGATCTGCAGGAACTGTCTTGATTTGTGCAGTTGTTCATCGTTGCCAACCTATTTTATAAAAATCAATTGTTCCAATTATTTCTATTTCGTTAGAACTATGTGCACTAACATTCACGTGAACATTATTTAATAAAATAGGAAAATTCCTAGGTTTCACTGTACCGATCACTAGTTATCAGTGTTGCCAACCTATTTTCTATAAAATACACTTTTCAAATTGCGTCTATTGTGTCAGACCTAGCAGAACCGAACTTGCCATAAATATTATTCGACACAACAGAAAAATACTGTTTGTGTTCCCTGTCCCCAAACACCTCGTTGTCAGTGTTGCCAAGAAGTGTCAAAAATATATTGAATAAACCATAAGGTGGAGAGACGCGTGGTTGTGGTATCGTTGGAGCTCGGACATTTGAAGTGATGGGTATAAATAGTTATTATACTGTAATAACTCTGACTACTCTATATCATCGTAATTTGACAGAATAAGCAAGTTCAGACCAAAATTTTCAATCGTATCTTCAAGAGTTTTGCACGTTTTCTACCGATTTTTGGTCATAATAAATTTAATTTTTCTGAGATACTTCAGAAATTTGGGGAGTGACACTCGCATAGGGGGGGAGAGGATCTGGCAGACTCACTGGCCGTAAATTACCAGCGAAGGAAGCCCTGTTACAAAAGTTCTAGGTTAGGTTATTAATTAAGTAGTGTTCTATTCTAATAACTTAATATTCCTTCCAAGAATTCCGTCTAGATTATCAGTTTTGTGAGGTTGTAAAATCAACAATATGAGGATGTAAGTGGGGGGTTGTACGGTTTCTATAGAATTTTGACGGCAAAAATTTCAAATTTTGAGGGGTCTTCAAGGATTTGAGGGTAACAACTCCACACGGGGGTATCTGACGGAATCACTGATTCCTTCTACTCTTAATTTGTCAATGTAATTTCATATTTTTCCCCTTTTGGCTAAGATTCGATATGCTGTGGTGGCTGAGGTAGGTTCTGTTAGGTTTCGTTATTTTAGATAGAACTAAATATGCAAAAGTACAAGGTCCATGAAGTGATTACAATGGAACAGAGATCGGAATATTGTTTTTAAAAAATACGCTTCTCAAGAGCCCTCCTCCACATTTTAAAAGTTTTCTAAATATTTCAAAAAAACGGAGAGTGCTGTCAAAAATGTAAGCGAATGGTGCACTAGAACATACAATTTACTGTGAATTCCATTGATGAGTACTGAGACTTCAATTAAATAATGACGTCATAATCTTTGAAACGGTATCACTCATCAATGGACAAAAGATCTCGAGATCGTTGTGCATTGGATTTCAAGTTATTTTGTAAGTTCTAATGCGCTTACATTTTTGATAGTGCTCTTAGTTTTTGAAATATTTAGAAAAACGTTAAAAAGTGGAGGCGGACGCGAGGACGGCTCTTAACAGCACTGTTGATAAAATTGCAATTGCCCTTTATCAGTGATTCTGCCAGACTCCCCCTGTGGGGGTGTCACCCCCCCGAAATCCTAGAGAACACACCAACCTTAATTTTTTTTTGATCAAAAATCGGTAGAAACCGTGCAAAACTCCATTTGGGCCCCCCCGATTTTGAGTTTACTCCTTCCCAAAATGAAATACCAGGTAGAATCTCTGGTGATAGCACCAAGATAGACAGCTCGGAGGTCTACACCATTTCATTTCAAAAAGTTGGGGGTTGACTTAAGTTATGACATTTGTATGAAATAAAGGGTACTGATAAGAACTAGGAGGAAAAGGTAAATTCTGTGGTCTCAGCATCCCCCCTCCCGTTTAGCGCGTTGCTCGCAAAATTCCAGTGGAAGAAACCATTAGTGTAACGTTTAATTTCAAACACAATTTGCTCTTAGGTGTTTTGGTACATTTTTCCTTTTCTAAAATTCTGGAATGTTAGTACAATGGGTAATCTTTCCTTTCCCAATAAGCACACTCTGGTACTTAATTTGAGATAGAGTGCACATCAGAGCGCCCGGCACGGAAAAAGTCTACAGAGTGCTAGCCGGGATTTGAATCCGGGTCAACTGATCCTGTTAAACGTGCTGACATAGACTGGTAAAATAATGCCGGTGGGCGCTGGTTTGAAAAGCTCCTGCACTTAGAAATTTTGTATTTCAAGAAATGTAACGCGTTGTGCTGCTCCTATAACATCATCTTGCAACCGTTTCAGTTATGATAACAGCTTAACATTTCTCTATAAGTTCTAGGAGATGCTATTGAGAAATTTTGTCTGAGTTTCATATTCTGTCTGATTACACTGATATAGAGCAGTGGAAGTTATTCCAATATAATAAATAACCTCTGTATTTGTATCCATCATTTCAAATGCCCGAGAAAGTGAATCCAAGATCGCTCTAACGCTACCGCAACCACGCGTCTCTACACCTTATGGCTCATTCTATATATTTTTGACACGGCTTTGCAACACTTACAACTGGGTGTTTAGGGACAGGGAACACAAACACTATTTTTCTATTGTGTCGAATAATAGTTCTGGCAAGTTTGATGCTGCTACGTCTAACACGATAGATGCAATTTGAAAAGTGAATTTTATAGAAAATAGGTTGGCAACACTGATAAGTGGGGTGCTTCAGTACAGTGAAACCCGAGGAATTTTCTTATTTTATTCAATAATGTTTATGCAAACTTTGGTGCAGACAAGTCTAACGAAATGAAAATTAACATTGAATCCAACAATTGAATTTTTATAATAAAATAGGCTGGCAACAACGAAACATCCTCAAATGAAATACTGATAAGATCATAGAAAATTGAGACAGTCCATGCTACTGCTTTTGTTTATGATATTGAAAAAAACGAGATGTCGAAAAACCTCATCCATTCTTTCGTCCTATGGGTTGCTTAGCTTCTAAAGGGGTAAAAGGGTTGAAATATTTATTCAAGAGGAGGCATATGTTATAGCAATAATTTCTTGAATATCATTTCCAATAAAAAAAAACATCTTTTCCCGGTGACTGTCTTTAACTAGTTAGCTTTTTCTGTTATTACAAACACGTTTTTGATGTTCAAACTTACTGAAGTATATTATGCACATTAGTATATTATCCATTGCATCAAGCGTTCACGTCTACATACTTTCTGTTTCTTGTTTTATTTCTTTAAACTTGCAAGTAACAGATAATTACGGAACAGCCAAGGTAAGCTTAAGGCTCTCTGAAGTAACCACTAGCGTCTCAACATAGAAAGTCCTATTTTCGAAAGTCTGATAAAACATTATTTAATCGCGTGTGCACAAAACAAAATACCCTACATGACTTACCTATCCTCCACGTGGCTTTGGTCACTAATTTTATTAAATATCCTAATGAAAATATACATAAGAAAAAAAAATATTTAAAAAAATAAATAGAACCACACTAGCATTCGATCGCATGACCTCAGCATCAGCTTTCAGATACGTTAGCTATTAGACCAAACTAACAACACTCAACAAAGAACTTGGTTTTCTTAATAGTTAACATAACTGACCAATCCCGAATGGCAAATTGCAGACAATACAAAAAGGTAGTTGGGAAAATCTTGCCCGCGGGACGACTGTGCATTACAAAATAGTCAAATACTTCTCAAGTATACCGTTGGTAGCCCGTGGAACGACTCCGCATTTTTAGCTTCTAAGCAGACATAGAAAGTAGTGAATAGGATTTTCAAAAGCCACTGGCGTGAATTTTCTTTCTTCTGACGCTAACAAATACAATTATGACACGATTTTAGTAACTAGGTAAATAAGTCCGTTGAAGTATAGTGGTTAACTTGTAGGACTTTTAGCCTGTAGATCTAGGTTCGATTCTCCGTTAAACCACGACTTTTTAAAAAATATACTTGTATGATAATGATGCCCTGGCTGCGAAATGCAAGTCATTGCATAGTCGAGAGATTAATAAGGAAATGTGTGATCTTAATATATCCATGAAGTTGTTTCATGGTTAATATCAGTTTCCCTCGCATTTTCATTTCTTAGATCTTATCGTGTTCGTCTATTCCTTTAGTTCTTTTTCTCTCTGTTTTTGTTTGATTGTGTGTATGTATAAATTCTCTCTCTATCTCTGTGTGTGCGTGTGGAGAGGGAGACGGAGAGTGTTAGGATAATTGTTTGTGATCCTAAATATAAAAGTAAATCCTTTGAAAAGGCTATTCTTTTATACTCTCTCTCTCTCTCTCTCTCTCTCTCTCTCTCTCTCTCTCTCTCTC
>JAGDQP010033395.1:1153-20320 GCA_022664845.1 Lepisma saccharinum | reverse complement strand
GATAATTTACATTTTAGTTGTTTCCATCCTCTTACTTATATTACTCTCACTTATATTTATTCCTAAACCTTGTTCTGTGAGAATAGATTGTAAGCGAACTCGGAAATTAGGCTCCTTCAAAGTTTATTTAGAAATAGATCATAAAGTTAAAACTTATCTTGGGAAATTGTACACATTAAAATGTTCACGAATAGCTAGGTTGAATTGTTATTAACGTCCTAAATGAACTGGTAAGCTACTTAGGACAGGACGTACAGTTTAACGTGGGCTTCGAACCACTTGTGTCCCCATCGATCTGTACTAGGTATATAATGATGGCAAGTATACTGGTTAAGATCATAGATCAAGCGACGTTAGCTTTTTCTTTCGCTCTTGGACCGAGCTGGCTGGGCCGATGGATTAGGTTAGGTTTGTGATTTTCGCTATAATCAGTACAAATCGTCTAGGAACTGGGACCTAGTATTAATGTGCTACCCAAACCACACTCTTGATTTGAATCGAAGACTGTGCAACTGCACAAATCAATAGTCGATGCCACGGCACGAAAGTGGTCTGTTTTTTTTTTTTTTTTTTTTTTACAGTATGAGAACTGCTTACGTTTCTCTTATTCTTTGCACAAAACTATGAAGTTAATTAGACAATAACTGAGACCAGTAAGCATAAAGTTCTAATTTCTTTAAAAGTTATTTGTATTAGTTCTATTACAATGACTTCAGCTTACCAGTCACACACTTCTTTTCTTTTGGGAGAAGGAAGCGGCTCTTGCTTGGACAGGAGGAATTTGTTAGTATGCCGAAAACGTTGTATCGAAACCCAGAACAGCCCGATTATGATGCAGGTTCTTTACCGTTGACCACCTCGCTCGGTTTTCAGATCTCGTGTATATTTCTTTATTGTGTAGCCCGTGTGTTCGCAATATATTATGTGGAAATTAATTTGTTGTTGTTTTTTTCTAGGATGGAAGTACTGCATTGAATATCGCTATGGAAGCTGGTCATCGAGATGTTGGTGTCCTTCTGTATGCTCATGAACATTTTTCCAGAGGCAGTTCCCCTTATGGGTCATTACGGCTCAGGCGATCCAGAAACACGACACCCACGTTTAGGTCAGCAGTAACTCCTCCTCCACGAACACCAACATCTCCAAGTCCTATTAGATCTAGGCAAGATCAGTCGCTGTGAATGTCAGAAGCAAAAGGGGAGGACGAAAGTCAAACCATTTTCGAACGTTCTAGTACAGTGATAGTGATGTCAATTTGTGTGATGTTTTAATGGCAGTGTATTGATATTTATTTATGAATGATCTGTATAATCTTTTTATGGGAATTTGTATACTTAAAATTTTTAAAGAAACCTTTCTTAGAGAAATAGACTTAAAACTATTTTAAATAATTGACATTTTTTATCGTACTGAAGAAGAAAATAATAGTAATACGTTTTAAATGCCATGATTGCATTTGCACCTGTTAATGTACTTAAAAAGAGAATACACAAGCATGGTATCTTCCTCTAACAGGGTCTTCCAGTCGTGTCTTCTGTTGTCAAATCTTAGACAAAAGTGTGCTCACGAAAGATTGAGATAAATATATATTAGTTGAATGTAATGTATCAAACTGCTTTTCATATTTTTTTTTTCTTCCTTTAAGTATTGTTAAACTAAGCTTATTTGGTCATTGTATCACAGAGCTTGTACGGCTTCCTCAAATCTAGGAAGGTATTTTGAGTTTGTCTATCGTCCATGTTTCGAGGGGGGAGGGGGAGTCCTTTCATTCTAAATTTTATCACGATTTTACACATGTTTAAAAACGTTACAAGGAAGAATGTGTAGTGGGAAGTATAATCTTGTACTTTTTATCTCAGGTACGTGGGTTCTGCTTTGTATTGGCGTTACGTGCTAATTTTTAAAATTTGATTTCCCCCCCCCCCCCCCACTAAATTTATTCCGTAATGGCCACTGAAAAATTTGAAAGATCATGTGTTTCTACCCTCCCACAAAGAACGTACAAACCCTGTTATTTGTGTATATATATAAGTTGATAAAAGTTATTCATATTAGTTTAATTTAGTGCAACTCTCTGGCTTCCATTGTAACATTTTGCTACTATTATGTGCAATCCCTTAAATATGTTTGTAATGACTTTCTTTGATGAGCATAGCTTCTGTCTTTTATCCTATTGGCAAGGCAACAGCTTCGACAATGGAAAATTGGGAACTGCTTAGGAGAAAACAAGTAATGTTAACAGGTTGTATTGATTAAGTGCTCGCTCCATCATGCAATAAGGCATTTGTTTTATCTGTTCGTACTAACAATAGATATGCTCAAAAGTTTCTGGTTCCGTGTTCCGTTAAAAAAAAAAACAAGAAGTTAAAAATGGTGGCGGTGGTATATAACTACGTGGGGAGTGTTTTTTAAATAATGGAATATGTGACATGATTAAGTCTTAAATAGTACCACAGTACTACTAGTCACTGCGAGAAAACAACTCTTAGATGGTAAGTTTTTTTTTTTTTTTTTTTTTTTAAGAGTTACTATTAGCAATTTTAAGATGACAATAAATTGCGGTAATTGAAACATATATATCTACAGATCGTAAGAGGAGATACGTTATTGTGGAATCTTCAGTGAGTAAATCGGTTCTAATTGGCCTACATAAGAGATCAATATATGCCTTATCAAGGAATAGATTTCAAATGGAATTTCATATATTTTATGTACATTACTGTATATTGTTTAATACATAGTACAAGAAGTGGTGTAGCAAGATAATTGGATTGTCACGTTTATACAATTAGTAATTAATTTCAATGAAGTACTGCGCTGTTTTCCATTCCTGCATTCATATGCACACACACACATTGTTTTTTCTGTGAATAGAAGGTGCATTTGTTTTGTTAACAGAACAAGAACAACAACAACGCTGATAGTTTACAGGTTAAAAAGAAGCTTAAATTTTTGAGGTGTTATCGTTTCAAATATCTGTGTAGGAATGATTGATAAGGGCGAGACGACGGTACGTGCAACAGTAATCACTTGACTCACCAAAATTATGACGTCTGTTGATCTGTTCATGTGTATGTAAGGAAAAAAAGTACGAGGAAGAAAAATGTTCTGATTTTAGTATATTCTTACTTTCTTGCTGCTTGATGTTCCGCAAAAACTTGTGGACGTTTCTCCAGAAGAAGAAACTTCCTTAATATTTTAAGTTTCCAAGTTTTTTTTTTTCTTAAGGTGGGAGTTTCTTGTCCTTATTCCGACGAATAACTTGGAAAGTTGAAAAATAGTTTGCGCGGGTATCGTATACTCGAATACGGAACTAATTTTTATCATTGGAGCCATGTTGGTTTGAAACTGACTTTTCAAACTAGAATCGAAGAACTCAGCGTAAGGGAAAAATTGCTCGAGGTTTCATTTTTGGTCATATTACATAATTATAATGCTTCTTCGTTTAGCTCCTTCGCCCTCAATTCTTGGATATATTGCTGTAAGTGTTCTCCCAACTGAAATTCCCGCGCTTTTCTTATTCTTGTTCTCTTTTCACCCTGCTCTGTGGGGCCAAGTCGAAACAAACAGTACATTTGGCAGAGGTAGAAAATCAGTTGGGGAAGGAACGCCTGGTCTTTCTTTCTCTCTCCCTCTCTCTCGTTCGCGTAAAATTTGTGTATTTAAATAGTTGGCTTCTTCCACTTCGTTTTCTGGTTTTCGTCCTTTGGAAACAGAAAAAGGCAACATGTATTTGTTGTGTTGTAATAATAACAATCTGACACGAATCACATAACCACAATAAATTGTTGAATATCGAAGGAACACTACAAACTGTGCTAAACATCTGTTCGTTTAGACTGTAACATGGCGGGTTACCATGGCGACCTACCGGATGTGAGGTAAGATTTTTAGTCCTCTTTCTTGTCAGATCTCTTCTTTAATAATGGTTGCAACTCGTTTTCATACCGTTTCACATCCGCTGAGTTCCTCGATTCTAATTTGAAAAACCTGCTTCAAACTAGCATCGTTCGAATGATAAAAAATCATGAACTACGTGCTGTGTATGTTATTAGATATTACATATTACTTTTATCTTCTATAATCATGTCCAATCACGGTCTAAATTATGTCAAGCTTCATTTTGCTTTTTTCTGGCCGTGATTTAAGTTCATTTCATTGGATGTTAGGTTGTAAGTCACATCCAGGAATATCTGAAAACTTGTACCTGATAAGTACTAGGATCTGAGCAATTCATAACCTAGTTCCTTTTGACGACATACTATATACGGTTAATGAAATCAATGTCATTGATGTATTACAGAATGAATATGAGGCGAGAAGAAATATAATTCTAATTCTTCTATCTAGACGCATTACGCGATAAACGTGACAAAATGTATGAGGTGTGTGTGTGTGTGTGAAAGACAGACAGACAGACAGACAGGTAAAAAGAGGGAGAAGAGTGAGACAGACACAAAAAGAGGAAGAGACATAGGAACAAACACACACACACACACTCATTTTTAAAGTACAGAATCGGCTGTCATACCCGTCTCTTTATAATTTGACAAAACGAACTCGAGAAACAGATGCGGGTTCTTGAATAAACAGTTTGTGTTCACGGCAAAATAAATACGAAACAGTTCAGAACTTCCAATTTTTACCAGACAGTTGACTGTATCGCAGCTTTACCTATGAACGTGACAAAACTAATATAAGACTTTTTTCTTAGACGATTGTTTTTTAAAAAGAAATGTGACGACATATTCAGTTAGAACTAAGACACGAGACTAGTTAGATATCTCAGGGATTCTGAAAAAAAAAAGAGACTGTACAACAGGTACATTAGTGGAAATTAACTGCGCTGTAGAAGAAATGTGAGGCCTTCCATTTCAAAGGTATCGCAGGTCTACTAGCTCATTAATTTTCGCTGCATATTTCAGATATGCAAGTTGATATGCATCTATTTTCGATAATACTTTCCCATGCTTCTAATATTTTTTTGTTCAACTGGAGCAAGCAGAAGCTGTATAATCTCCTATATTTCTTATTTTGCTGTAGGTTCCACTATCTGTTCGGTCCTTTGCTTTTTTTATTTGTTGCTCGTAGGAATTTCACGATTTTTTTTTAGTGTAGTTTATTCTTTGAATTCTCTTAACATTTGATAGCACTAATAGTTGGTGGCTTTTGGAAACTGTTTTTGCTATTACTATCATTTGACTACTGTTTTTCTCTTTATCATTTGGTTGCCATGTATACTCAGATTCAAAGAAAATGGCGTAGTAGTAATTTTCCAAGTACAAAAAAAATGCACAACAAGGTAATTCTGAACCAATATTCTAAACAAAAATAAAATGAATCTTTCACTTTTTTTTAGTTGTCATTTACCAGTTCGGCATTACCAGATTTTTTCTAACTTTGCAATTTCTTCCATCTGTTAATTTCTTTTAATCTTAGTGTACTACGGGAGATGTTTCTTAAAGCCATAACCTTTTCTTATATATTTCGTAAGATCGATTCGTCTACTCTCATTGATTTTCCGAAATCTCGCTTTCTGGTACATTGTTGTATGAATCAGTTAGTTGATTATTAATTAGGAAACCCATTTAATAAAAATTAGATACATACAGAGCTGGATATTCTTTAGTAGACAGTTGACCCGTGTCATCACCGCATCTATGAATGCGACTAAATTAACGTGAACGACAGCCAGAGAAAATTAGTTATTAACCAGTCGAGCATGGACGTGGCAACAAGTACATTTGCATCGCCCAGTGGTTTGACGAAATGGAATTACCCACTCAGTCATAAAGTACTTGCCTTTCCGTGCAGTGTTCGAAATATTTTCTGGACTGTTTTCTGTCCTTTGATCTTATTCATCAGAGTGAGGAAATGAAGAACCTACCGATATTATTCTTAAAATAGATAAATGAGTGGTCATGTCACCCTACTAACCAATGTGAGAAAATCAGGAACAGAATAAAATGACCTTTTAATAGATAAAATATAGAGATTTATCGATACGTCAAACGGTGAGAGAAAGATAAATATTGTTTTACTTGGCAGTTTACTGTTGCTTCACTGGAACAAAATCCGGGAGAGATACAAAATTTATTTTTCTTTTAGGAGATAGCTTACCCTCGCAACAAAATTGGGTTTTATTAGTATTTGAGAGAGAGACTGTCACGTCACTCTACTTAGTGACAAAGTATGTACGAGAAACATCCAGAACTCTGGTTATTTTACCAGTCAGTTGACTGTCAGTTCCCCCCCCCCCCTCCCTTCCTTCTCTATCAATGTGGAAAAACAGTACAAGGAAATTACTGAACTGTTGTCCTTAACATAACCCTATATGTCGAAAAACAAAACAAAAAACATATACCTTGAACTATAACATGATTTCCTGTGATGCTACTTTTAAGTAACCTATATATATTTGGTGAAAAATAGTCACCGTTTGTTATGCGAAACTTAGTTATTGGATATAGACTTCTCAGCACCGAGCCACCGTAGCTCAGTGGTAGAGCGTTGGCGTATCATTCGGGAGGTCGTCTGACAGGTTTTTCCTGAGTCCTAAAGGCCATATAAATAAAAAAAAAATCACTTTTTCAGCTTTCCCCCAAATTTGTCTTGTGGCATTTTTAAAAGAGTACCACCAGTATTTACAGCTGAAAGTGCAACAGAATTGAAGTTGAACCCCAGCATGAAAGAGATGCTAATTCTTCTAATCCTATTTCTGGTCTTTGTAAACACTTAAACAAACGGAAAAACAAAATAGAATGTGCATACATTTTACACAAAATCAAAACATACTGATCGTTCCGTTAAGTAGAAGTGTTACATATCACTAAGGTACGAAACCTTACTTATAATTGTTGGAGGGGTAAAAAAAATTTAAACATACATCTTGACAAATCTTTTTATTTTCGCACATTTACTTGACACACACAAGTGGCCGGCTCCCTTTGACTTTTTTTTTAAAGGCCAATACAGTATTGTTTGTCTATAATTAGGATTTCGCAACTCTAGAAAAACCAAAATAATTTAGCAGCTCGGAGTAAAACATGGACCACTAGGTCACGTAGGTATGTTTCCTGATTTTTTTCCTGTATTTCTTAGCCTACTTTTACGCTGTAAATATTGGTATTCGTCTCTTCAAAACACCACAGAACATAATATTTAGAAATGTTTGAGGATATGTATATTCAGTAATTAAGTTACATATACGGAGACTTTTTTTCACTAAGTAAGTTAAGTATTCTCTCCTAGTATAATCTTTCCCATCATTTCACTGTTTAGCAATGAATACAAATTATGCGAAACAAAACGAGTAATTCTTTGGCACCGTGCATGAGACTCATAATCCTCGCTGAAGCTGGATTTTTTTTTTTTTAATTCATTCATTGACGTCTATTAGAATTATGCTCTGTTTTGTCCTCTCCCGTTTCTCGGACTTAATTGATTATACAAGTACCACGATATGAAGAATGAGGTACGACATGTTTAGACATGACATTCATGATATTATCTCATTGTTTTCAAATTTGAGGGTTATAGGTTTCATGCACGCTGGCAGAGAATTCTTTTGAATAGATAATTTTGTTTGTGATCGAGGGACATTCAGGGGAGACTTTTATTATGCAGTTTACTGTCACATCATTGCATTTATAAGTATGAGAAGTTGAATATATGCCAGTCTGAAAGATCATTATTATTTTACTAAGCAATATATTGTCAGACAACCTTATCAAGATGATAAAATTACCGTCAGGGACAGAAGTATGGTTATTCTTTTACCAGACAGTGGACGACTTCACATTCTTTTACGAGACTGACCGTTGACATCGCTACAGATCAATTACACTTATGGTCGAATGATTTCAGTGTGTCCAAGATGTTCACAGGCTTTTTTTTTTTTAGTTGCACCTAATAAATGTGGGAGTAGTACCTATAATAAGACTGGTTGTCTCATTCCCCAATATTTTTTTTTTGTTATGGTGGTCGCTGACAGATTGTTAAACTCGTTTAGGTTTTCACATAATGAAGAAATCCGGTTCAGAAGAAAGTAACTAACAATTCAGTATTACATCATTTTGCCTATAGACGTAGCAAAGTGAATATAATTTCAAGAGAACTGAACAGTAAGTAATTAAATAATTGTAATTATTCGTGCTTGTACCTAATGAAATTTAATCTACATAATTTCTTCAGAATGGGTACATTGATTTTGAGTCTCCCTAGCATTGATTTTCCTGTTTTCGTATGTTTTGCAGCTGTCATACAACAATTTGTTCTTGAAATCTAATAAAATTGTTCTTTTGTACACTAAAAACAGGTCTCGGCTGCTGTAAACTTTCCTTAAGGGGTTTTTTTTTTTAGTATTTGTACATCACTAATGTATATTTTTAAGTAAGGGACCATAATAATATTTTTTTTTTTTTGAAGTTATAATATATTACATGTTATACGTAAGCTAAACACTTTTTAATAATAGTCATGAATATCACAGCGTTTTGTAGAAGTTGTGAATCGTTGTATATCGAAGATTTGATGAAACCTTTTGTCAGTACTGTCATTCATTGCTTTTCTTTATTTACTATGTTGGAACATTGTTTATTGAAGTGAAAGAAGCTTCATGATGACTATAGCATATAAATTATATTTTTTAGCCACTGCGTGAGTATTTCAAGATTTACTTTGCTTTGTGTAGCCAAGAATGAATGAAGGGACAAATTTTAAAAGAGGTTTCGTATTAACTCTTCTGTATTGTTTATCACCACAAGACGCAGTGCTATCTTAAACAGATTACCACCTAAAGTCAGACCACAATGACTTGATCTGTAAGAGTCAATAGAACCAAACGGTGCTCAGTCAAATCCTTGTGGTCCGGTTATATATTTGTATTTGTGTACGATTTCAATAGCAGCTTCGTCGCTCTTACATATCGTTATAGTAAGAAAAGTCGCTATAGTTCTGAAGTGGCCTATGTTTGTATGAAGATTTAATCATATCTAACATGAACCACAAACCTGAAAATTATATGAATTTAACTATTGTCAGCGGTTTGTCAATTTCTTCCTCTTCGGTCAATGAGAAATTTCTAAGGACAGTAGTTTAAGATGATTATGCATTCATATCTCAGATCGACGACACCTTTCATCTCAAAAGATGCTGACTCTGTTACGTATACAGTAAAGTCTTGTTGAACCGAATTTGATGGGACCAAGGGTGATTTGGTTAAACGAAAATTCGGTCAAATCGGAAACCTAGTGATTTACATACTGGAGTTTACTACTGTACTATGTTAAAAGAACAACTGTATTTTGAAGTAAACTAAACATTTTTTTTTTAAACCTAGGCCTACTACTATAATTTAATAATGTAGTACTATAATATAATTACTGTACTGTATGTTTAGCGAAGATTGCAATGATTTTGTAGATAATTCATTCATAATTAGGAATATAAATCAAATTTAGCATGTGGAAAACGCTAAAATTATTTTTTTTTTTATTGCGTCGAGATTTGGTTAAACGAGACTCTTATATATCTAGAACTTTCTTTTTCAAACGTACGTGAACTTGAAGAAGAAAAAAAACCAGTAAATTCCGATGGTTTTTAAAAGTTTTCTTTTTTCTCAAACAAGTTCGAGTTCGCTTCTTTTTTTGACAAATCAGTATGTTATGATGCCAACAGAAAAATGCTCTTGCAGGAAAGTTCATGCTGCTATGTGCTATCGCGTGGAAAGAATACAGGGGGGCGTTCAAGTAATACGTAAGCACATTTTAGTCACTTTAGACCCCTTTCCCTTTGTAAGCACAAACAAACAGATACCTGACCTGCCTTCATATCGAATTTCTTATCGTTATTTCGTAGTCCAAAAAACTGTTTTAAATCTTTAAACTTACAATAATGTTTTTAAGCGAATCTTACGTAAGCATTGCTCTGATCCCCCTCCCCCGTTGAATGCTTACGTAATACTTGAACAACCCCAACTATACATTAAAGAATGAAACAGAATTAAATAAATGTTCTATAAGCACATGTCAAACACGGGTTCAAGTAGTTATTAGCATAAAGACATAGGTCTTTTTTTTTTTTTTTTTAAGTATTACCTGCGTTTAATGTAGATCTGATTTAAAATTAATTTAGTCATTTGTTATACCTGTCAGTATCTTATGCTGGAATTGACACACATTTTTTCGTTCAATATTATGGAGTAAGACGTTAATAACGGTTGCAGAAAAAACTGGTTTTAAATCTCGATTTATCGATGCAGTGTAGCTATTCCCTTATCTAGTACCCTTCTTGTGGTGGTAAGCTCATAGATCCAATAAGTATCGTATTTATCATAAGATAACTTTGCTGTTCAGTGTTATAGTAATATGTCTCCGTACATATTTTTTTTGTTCTTCAGTATATAGTTTGTGTATTCTCTGTATTTATATGTCATATCTATCTATTTTCTGTCTCAATATCAATACCCTAACGTGTTTGAACATTCCAAGTTCATGGTTTACGTGTAATATACCTAGACTGAGGTAGAAGTGTAACTGAAATATTGATACGGTTGTGGTAACTTATCACTTTGTTAATTTAAAGCGGGATCCCAGATTTGGGGAGAAATTAACATAGGAATTTATTTTGTTTCGATTTATCAGCTGACATTCCTGAAGTGTACATTACTCGAATGTGTGGGGATTTTATATGGACGAAGTTTGAACTAAATCTTATGTGTGAGATGTTTGGATGTTAATACGCGCATGGTACGTACACACACATACATACCGAAGGAGAAGGAAAAGTAGAAACGAAATTAAAACTCTTGGTTTTGTAGTTTAAATTCTTGTATTTTTTAAGTCGTGCGAAACAGCATTAATATGCCTTTAGAACGATTGTTAGAAGGTCCTCAGAACAGTACTGTATTCTATATTAAATAGTTTTCTATAGACTTTATAGTCATAGTTGGTCTTGTATCTTTAGTACATAAAAATGTTGTGGTAACGGTCATTGATTTCTGATAAGCGTTAAGGAAGCGCGGGCTCGAGTCTTGGTTACGCCGGCCGTTCTAAGGATTTCTAGAGTTTTCCTCAATCCCACCAGGAGAAGACCAGGATGGTACGTTGAATATAGTCCCTGGCCATTCCCTTTTTTCATCCCTTAGTCAACTGTTATTTGGATGTGACGAGCTGTAGCGTTAAGGCGCTGTAAAGCTTCAATCAATTTTCAATCACAGTTTAATTCAAACTTGAGATTTATTAATTAATGTACAGTAACTGAACGCTGTTAAGTCATCACATCATTACACCTTCTATCCGAAGAAGAAACTGAGAAAGCAGAGGCCTGGTGTGACTGGGAGAAAACCAAGGAAAACCTCAGTGATGAAGGTTGGGTTTGATGTTTACCTCACTATTACGAGGTAAAACTTCCATTTATTGTAAACGTAGCTACATCTGGATTATCGATAGAAGTGCAAATTGTCCGTAAAAAGGATAAACGGTATATATATAAAAAAAAAGTCCATGTTTGATTCACATTATATGAAAATTCAGTGATTGTAATAGTCTAAAGGAATGGTTGATGTTGAATGGAAATGTCATTGACGATGTTCTCTTTCCTTCAACCCACAAATTGTCTTCTAGAGCTCCTGGCTTTTCTTCCTATCTTTATCCTCCTTCGACGTGAAACAATAAGCGAATAAGAATAAGGTCATAAAAAATGCACATCTGATTGTTTATTTCTGAACGTATACTATAATTAATGTTGATACTAAAGGGACCATAGACTCAATCGAGGCCCATAGTTTATATATATAGTTACTTCCAGTTATTAACTCAGGACTGACTGACTGCCAGATCAGTTCAATCATATGTCCAGTCACTCGACAATTTCTGAATGACTAGGGACTTTGAACATATGATATGGGTCTTATGACATAACATATAAACTACACTGAAAAGTATTTATCTGTGTAACTTGTTCCCTGTTTTTGAATACTAGCAAAATTTAGTTCGTTTGGCGGCAGTGATTTTATTTATTCTCTATTGTCTTACACAAAAGATGCTCATGAATACGTAGAGCAATACCTGGTCGTTGTAAATACCTGGTGTTTTATATTGACATTCCGATGAAGACCAAAGTTGGCCCAAAATTCAAAGGGCTCTCATTAAGTAAAGCAGCTAGTTTTTTCGCAGTGTTAGGATTGCGTAAAAAAATTTCGACATTAAAACATTGCTGCCAAATGGAATTTAGTTGATCGTGCTGTATACTTTTTTTTTTGGGGATATGATGGATTCTTTTCTTTGTTGTCATGATGGATTCTCTTTGTCACGTAGGGGCGAAATAGTCCAGGTTGAAACCAGAAGAAGCAACCAACCAATTGGGTACTGAGTACCCTGAGGTTTCAAATACCCTTTTTTGAATTGCTGTTCAGGAGGAAAACACGGAATTCCAAGGTGCTGCTTATATAAAGCTACTAGTTGAATGTTTTTCGAAACCTTCTAACCACAACACACGAGACGTGAGGAAAGAGACTCGTAAATATAAAGCTGAACTATTAATTAACCAAGTTTAAAGAGAAAAGAAATATAAATTACGTGATCATGTATATAACCGAGCATGTATGTATGTATGTGTGTGTGTGTGTGTGTGTGTAGTACACAATAATGATAAATTTTTGTACAAATACACGTGGTGATAATAAATAAATGTATTTTAGTGGGAACCTTTTTAAGCGAACATTAAATACTAAATGTAGATATGTGTCTAGTCGGATAGTGTGAGCTGTGATTCCATGTCCTATATTGGCATTTGAATCACTTATTGTATAAGTGTGATACATATAAAAGATGGTGAATCAAATCGTACCAGGTAAGTGGTAAGAAATAATGTTTATTCATGTGGAACCGAGTCAAATTCGAGTTTGTATTTGGAAGAAATATTGTTCTTGAATCGGAGTGGTAGAATTGGGAAATGTTTAGGCGACAGGCATAAATTAGCTGTGTAAAATTAATCTTTCCTCTCTTTATAAAATTTTTGTATTTGAAAGGGATAATTAATATTCTTCTTGTTACTAATTATATATTACAAACGAAGATAAGGTAGTTCCAGAATAGAAAGATTTTGTAGGATTTCGTAGCAGTTCACTTTCTGGTTCATAAGTCCTTTTGTATGTCTGTGGACACCGCTGATTTTTTGTTTTTTCGTGGTACATAATATAACCCTTTGTTTGAGAGAGAATTTGTGAACATCACCGAAGGCTTTTAACAACAACATGGAGAACCATGTCTTTGCGTACAATTTAACACGACAGATAGGGTTGTATGCGGAAAGGCAATTATAACTAGTTATTAAAATATTTAGGAAGAAGTGACATAGCTCGAAGAATCTCTCCTAATATGGTAACATTATGGTCTAATAAGCAGTCTTGTCAAACATTGTATTCTTAATTTTTAATACCATATTTTGTTTTTGTTGGCTTGCCTAGGTGCATAATTTTTTTGGGGCTCAGCTGTGAGCAGCGTTTGAGAAACTATCAAAATAACAAGCATGGGAGGAGTATCAAATGTACCAATTATATTTCAGTAGATGTCTTTGCCGAAAGTCTGTATGATTTGGAAATAGGGGAACGTTCTAACACATTTTTTTAAATTCAATATCGGATGCATAGTTGAACATATTTGGTATATTATTTTAGGTCACTGTGAGATTTTCGATTACATTGTTAAAAAGAATGTAGGTTTTTTTTTACTACTTCTAAACAACTACTAGTTTGTAAAGAGGTGTCTGCACAGTGAAATCAGGTTGTACATTTCTTTGAGTACAGGTTCTATTCTATCCTTTGATGTTGACTGTTACACTGCGTATCAGTACCTTAATAATTATGAACGACTAGCAGGGGGTGTACACATGTGCATCTTCCTCCCAATAATATTCCCATTTGTAAAAAAACTTTGTTACGTTACAGTCAGGCTGAACGTAACGTAAGTTGGAACTTAATTTTTTTTTTTACATATATTTGTAATATATGTTAGTACAACCAGAGTTAGGTGCTAGTGAATTAATCATTGATATATATAACACTATTGTATCTGTGGTAACTATTTCTCATAATCACTGCCACCCTGCACAAAAACAAATTAACATTATCTCGATAGTAATTCAAGATATTTGTATCATTACTATTATTAATACAATATTAGAACTAGAATGTGGATAGAGAAGGATTTTCATGAATAAGTGGTGACCTAACCTTTGTGATTGTATGTTTGTATGTATTTTCACTTGTTTGTTGTGTGTGTGTGTGTGCGCTAAATGTATTGACTTCATGGCTTAGTTTGTTTTTTCCTCATTAATTCTGTTCGAAAGTTCATACTGTATATCTGTAGGTCGATAAGATAGTTTATAGATTTATGTGGAAATGCACTGCAAGATCGGACCACTTTATATACATTAAAATTATAAAGAAACCTAAAGGTTTTGATAAGATCAAGTTTTAAACCTCAAAACTTTTAGAAACGCGTTGCATCATCTTTGAGACGACAAACTTTTTGGATGCATTACTCTTCAATAATCAACGATGTATATCACCAAGTTTCTAAGTAATTATAGTCTTGCTGTAATCGTGTTAATTGATATCTAATGATAGTAATCAAAACTACAAAAAGTAATTGAAATTGCTGTTAAAAACTTGAAGACTTATTTATTGGGAGTTAGAGCATAAACCGAAAGCAGCTCAGCTTTATTGTTGATGCTGTGACGATATTAACTCGATGATTTTAATCATTACTAATTATACACTTTCGTTTTAAGAATTTAACAACATGTCTTCTGCCACTCTTTAAGAATAAGAGGCTTGGAGATAGTTTCTGTTCTGTGTGGCTGGAGGCGGTTTAATAAGGGAGAAAAGGAGATTACCTTAGCTTGAAGTACAACATTGCCAACTGGCATGCAAGAAAATTTATCTGATAGATATTTAAATCCTAACTTTGGGGATGGAAATAAATGTCTTGTGTAAGGAGTTTTCAGTAAATCCTTGTGTCACAGCAAATGGGATGGTATGTGTAACAAGTTATGGCTGCTACTTCTTTATTCAGGACATAACTTTTTTTTTTGTGTGTGTATGTATGCGTTAAGTCTTACTAGTAGTTTTTTTTTGTTAGTCTCTGAATATATTGTCAGGTTTTATGTTCTTGTATGTGCATGAGTGTTCCCCCCCTAAAAATTAAAAATATTAGAAGGTAAGAAAGTTACCTATGGCCAAACCAATTTGTTACCGTTATGTTTTTACCAATTTGTAGAAAGTGTAAAGTATTGGCTAGAACTGAAATGAAAATCTGAACCTAGTTTGTGTCTTCTACCTTGAAGTATATATGTAAAGACGAATGAAGGAAAGAGCTGTATACCGAGGCGTTTGAAAGTTCATATCAAATCGTGCTTCCGATGTCCACACACATTGAAATTTTTTTTGAAGTTGTTAGGAAAGAAAGAAAGAGAGAGAAAAATGATGGGATTTGAGTGATAGAAGCTATTTACGTGTAAATATTAGGAAAGAAAAACCACTATTTTTGTAACAAAAGTTAATGGCTCTCTCTCTCCTCAGCTGTTGACCATTAATGGTAGATATTGGACGGGAAAACTGCAGATATTGAATGATGGAAAACTGTGTGATAAAAACATTTCATGATCAGATGTTCGTGCCTTGTCCTTGTAATGTTCAATTGACTTTGTATTTTACTTGTAGTGTGCATAGAGCTGTAGTTACTTTTACCAGACAATATTGTAACTGTTCGTTAAAGGTATGTAGCTGAAAGGGTGCTAACATATCTAATAACTGGTAATAGCTGTAAGAGAGGGAAAAATAACATGTCACAATAACAGTTATTGTGTTTTATTTCTGTAGTACATCATCCTTCCTTCTCATCGTGTGAAAAGATGTTTGAAAATAATTTTTAGTTCGGGTGGGAAAAAAAAAGAAGCGAGATGGGTGCTCACAAGACCAGTGTGTTCAAGGCTTATTGATGGGGTATATGAAGTTTGCAGTTATTACATGTGTCAGATCTGTTTCTTCGTATGTTGCCTATTTACCAAACACAATTTGGTTTCTTTTTCGTTAATAGTTTACGTATGAGAAAATAGTCTTATCAAAAGGTTTTAAGTGAAGCTGTTATAAACACACTGAAAAAAAAAATGGTACGTGTGACTGTCAGTAGATTCGTGGGGGGGCTTATAAATTAATGAGTTAATTAAAAGTATACTTTTAATTTTTATTTCAAATATGTTGTTAATAGGATGTTTACAGAGTTTGAACGCATGATTGAAGTATCCAGGAAGATAGCATTGGAATAACATTGCGCACAGCATTAGATTAATTGTTTGCTAACAATTCAACTGTCATATTGATTGCTGAATCGAACGATCTTGTCACCATAAAGCATGATTACAAGTACAACTTCACTGACTCACATTCATGGTATATAAACTCTGTAATTGTGCTATTACCGATTTATTTGAAAGATATTATGTGTGTAATTTATTAATTCATTCATTAACTTATAGGCGCCACACGATTTTATTGAAAGCCACATGTAAGATTTTTTTTTTTTTTTTTTTCATGGTGCTTATAACAGTTTTACTTAAAATCTTTTTATATTAATTTTTAGTGTTTGTTTTGGGACAATAGGTGGAGCCAGTGTTCGATTTGTTATAAATTACGAACGGAGATCCTAAAGTTAGTAGTTGTTGGTTAGTTTCAACATACTACCTGTTTGGACAGAAATACACAAAGATTTTATCCCTGGTTAAGTTGATATTCAGAATCAACGACCGGGCATGAAATTGTTAACCACCAGGGAAAATCTCTGCCATTCCACGCCCTTCCCTCTCGGCAAATCGAACACTGCCCCCCCCCCCCCCCCCCCCCCCCCCAAACAAACACCCCCCGCCCCCCCCCCCCCCCCCCCGTGCAAGTAAACACATACTTGAGTGGGGAGTGAGGGGTTAGTTTTTCAGAATGTTGTTGGGTCAACAGATGTACGTACACCTGCAAAGTTTTAGATTCATTCGAGTAGTCGAGTAGTGGAAGAGGGTTAAATTTGAAAGGGATGAAATTTCCGTATACCCGTGGGGTGTAGGTTGAATAGGAATGAGTGAGTTTTGTCAAGTTGTCAGCAGTGTTGGGTTAGGTACTCTTTATTTGTACCTTGCTAAAGGTACCGGTACTGATCAGAGTACCTAAGATACTTTTTTAGGAACTTGACCCAATTTATTCTAGATAGGGATGGATATTAATTTGAATAATTCAGGGGATACTCATTGGGTTGAATAGCAGTCTTACACAATTAATTTCCTGAAATTATTATTGTTAATAATAGATGCTCCCTATTGAAAGGGATTGATTCAACCAAAGCCTGCTGACTACTGTATCACCTAAGTCTTGCCAGAAAATTACGAATAATATTAACATATTATAGAAGCAGCTGAAAAGAATAGATTTAAGTAATATATGATTATTTACTGAGAGTAGCTATGTTGTTGTTGTTAGTGAAAAAGTAAAATTTAGGAAAAGACAAGATGCTCATGAAATAATTTATGCCGAGAGATACACTTGCTTCGGCATAATCGGGCTATTTTATCACGCATTTAATTTACTGTCCGGTAGCGCGTCTTGACTACGAATCGGGAGGCCCGGGTTCAATATTGACAAGGACGCTAGACTCTTTCAGTGCTCACATGTCTGGCGCTCTGAGGTGCACTCTGCTGATCATGAAATTGAGTACCAATGTGTCTTTGGTATTCCTAGGCACATTGGGAGATAAAAGCAGTCGAGCGTGGAACAGACCGCCTTACCTCACTTCGTACCTTTGGTCGAGAATATGTTGAGCGCTACTTCCACATCATGTGCCGTTCACGGCGCGTGCGCATCGCACAAGAGGGTAAAATATCTTTTTATCTCAATTTACATATTTTGTTGATATAATCTGTTGAACAATGCATTCCGAGGCTTATACCGAGTATGAACGGTGCTCGGTATATGAGAATAATAATAGTGTCATTATGAGAATAGATACCATTATTTAGTGTTGCCCACGAGACAGGAGAGGCTGTCTTGTCCAGAACATGTCTCGGAAAAGACGCATATTGTATATTACGAGAATTCGGTCTCGTCTCTTTTCCATAGACATTTATCTGTCTCGTCTCGTGGGCAACACTACCATTATTGTTTAAAACTGAATCGACAATAACATCCAAATGTATTAGTAGAATTTTGGACCGATTTTGAACAGTTTGGTTGTATTACATAGCCTAATAATGATAATATTTTAATTGTTCAAACGGAGTGTTGTAATCTTCCAGATTTGTTTACGTTTTATTTAATGAATAGCCTCTACAGGTAGGAAAGATAGGATAAAATTGTGTTATGGAATATTTAACTTTAGTTCTTAATATAATCTGTTCTAGCTTCCAAGCTGAGCGGATATCTGCTTCATTGAGCTCTCATTATGCACAAAAATCGCCGATAATTATCAGTATGCTTTTTAAGATTCTTTTGATTCGACTAAGAGGCGAGACAAGGCATTCACAGTTCCATAAAGGGAAAGATGCCTAATAGATTTTGTTTCCATCTCCTTATTTCAAATGTCAGACGTCCATTTTGTATTGATAATTGAATACCTGCGCTGCAAAGAAAAACAGTCTAACCCACAAAATCATATTCCTGAGAAAAATAAAGATAACTATGTAAGATAACTTTTGAAGCACGATATGTGGAAACCGTACAGCTTTTATGTTTTGGGGTGAAAAATTGCATATTTTTAGCCATGATTAGAAACCTGATTTCTAAAAAAAAAAAAGTAGTAACAGGCTCAGTTTCTATGAAAATAAGGTGTCATCACTCCATGGAGAACCAAAGTCCAGAAATGTGAGTACATTACTTAAAACAAGCTCTATTTAATAGAGCTCTCAAACAAAAATATAATACGGTAAATATATTTTGCAGAATACATGCGGGTTCAGGTAATAAATATTTAGAATACTATAATTTGAAAAAGGAAGATCTTTGAAATATATTAAAAGGTATTAACACGATGTTAAACACATCTCAAGTTCGGCAAAACCTTCCAGTTATTTCTTAGATCCCTTTCTTCTAAAGGAAGAAAGGAAAAACTAGCATTCAATAGTATAAAT
>JAGDQP010033394.1:0-10950 GCA_022664845.1 Lepisma saccharinum | reverse complement strand
AATAATGGCTAATAATAGTCATTTGTGCCACACGTCGTATTTATCAGGAATGTATTACTCTTTTTGTTTTTAGAAAAAGGTTAGAGCTAAGATTTTACTAACAATCGCCAAGACTACTTAATAGTATTTCAGCCACACAAGTAATATTTTTATAAAATCGCTTAGCAACACTGACAACTGCAGTGCTTAGTTACGGAAAAAATCATAGTACTTTTCTATTTAATTGAATAATGTTTATGTTAAGTTTGGCGCCGATAGGTCTGATTGAATGGAAGAAATTTAAACTGTTGTTTTTACTAAAAATGGCTTGGTAACGTTGCACAACAGCACTAATGAAGTATGTGCCGGAGGCTCTGAGCCAGCATAGCCAAGACCTTTCCTACGACACCTCAGTCTCGACTGGTTCACGAGATACATTTTGTGGTTCATGAGATACATTTTTCGCCAGGGGTTGGCAACACTGATAAAGGGATGCTTGGGTACGGAAACACCTACATTATATTTTGTCAAATTTATGCTAAATTTGGTGCTGTTTTGTCTAATCTTCAAAGTAATGGAAGCAGAAAATATTTTGGCAACTGGGTTGCTTGGTTACGTAGACTCCTCAGTGTTTTTCTATTATGTCCAATAATGTTTCTGCTAAGTTTGGCGCAGGTTGATCTACGGAATGAAAGGAAATTGAACAAATGTTTGTTTTAGAAGATTGATTGACAACCCTGACCTAATACATAAATCAAGACAGCTCCTACAGCTCTAGGCTAGTTTAGCCAAGGCCTTTCCAATGACAGCAAAAGCATATCTCTACTTGTTGTAGTTCCTGACACTTAATTTCCGGACACAGACGGAGAGTCGGATATTATGAGCGAGATTATAAAGACCATTTTGATATAGCTTTGCTATAAAGAGAACAAAAATTTAAGATGCCCTTTCCATATTATTCAGGAAGGTCATCGCTGGTTCTAAAGCAATGCCTTCTTCTTTCTCGTTCCTGAAGAACAATTATCTATATATGTGTCTTGCTTCAATACTTGCATGTTTACTTACCACAAGAGAGTTCATGTTTGTTGATTTCTTGAGATAATGTTGCTTGAAACTGTGTTTAAGCCTCTGGCTGTCTCTCCTTTTTATTTACACGCCAACCGGAAAGAAATGAGAAAACTTGATACTTTTGAGAAGGAAATAACTCATTTCTATTTGTTTAGTATTTATTTTCTATGTTATCATGTTAAATCTCAATTGCGTTTAAATTAATTACATTTTTCTACAAATCACAGAATGGAAAAAACAAGTTCATGTGATATTATATCTAATTAAAATATTTTAGGAATGTCACCTTGAAATGTCCGTATGGTTTGAAAGCTCTTGAAGATAGTAAGTATGTTAGGATTTTTAGGGAAAGTACACAATTCACAAAGGAAAGTCAACTTTTTCCAAAAGAACATTCGTTTTTGGCTTGTGTAATTTCCTGATTCTTCCATATACACAAATATTCGACTTGAAAATCTGATGTAATCTTAGTTCACAGCAGTGGCGTAACATTAAAGCCTGCAAGGTCTGCAAAGCAGCCGGGATAGAGGCTTTAGGGGATCCGCTTTTATCCTCATCGAAGTACCTTTTACGTAGCCCTGAACGGCCTCCTCAGTGAATATGTAACTAATAATTAAATATTCCTTCCGCTACTTGGCTTCATACAATAATTAGCCTAGTAATGAAATCGAGCACTCACCCGCAGGTGCATCTAAATGCATAAACATAGTGGGTAATAGGACTCTGAATTCTTTCGTCCATGATGTTAGAAACAAATTTAGGAGAATGAATTGAAAGCCAAGAGAATGTTTCCAGATTTAGATTATAGGGATGTCAACAAACGGAGATAAATGAGAAACATGGGTATTGATAGATCAAAACAAGAAAATCTAAGCAAAAGTGAATTTTTAGTGCGGAAACATACATCACTTTTCTGGACTCTTTGATCCCTCACCTGACAAAACGTGCAGAAGCTTATTAATCAATTCAGGATCTGTTTTTCTTCTTTAGTCAACTGAAAACAGTTTATTCTGTTGACCAAACAGAGAGTGTAAGAAAAACTAACTAGTGTGTATCAAATATATTTTGATTGTGATGATCTCTTAAAGGAATGAAAACATCTCAAGCACTACATAACTCTTGATGAGAAATATGATACATTTCCTACGTTGTGTAGGAAAGTAATTGTAGGTAATTAAAAAATATATGTTCCCAAACGTTGAAATTGCACTCGGAATGTTATTCTGCATGATGGTGACTACATACACGTACAGGAAAACGTTCATTTTCAACACTAAAACTCATTTCGTAGTACAATGGGTGTAGCAACGTTTGAACTGGTTTACAGTTATGGGTAGAAAAAATGCCAATTGACTTCGCGACAATAAATAAATCTGTTCTGTGCAAAGCAATTTCGCATCCATTTGTGTTTATGTGTAATTCGTACTGAACTACTTTCACCTTTAAAATACAAATCGAAATATCTGCTAAAAATATTAGGTCATATAATGCTTTGGTAAACAACGGACTTAAATAATTTTCATACAAATAGAGACGTGAATGTCATTGTTTATTAGAAAAAAATAAAATACTTACTGTTCGTTTATTCTTGATCTGATGTTACATAAATTTCGAAAAATGTAGGTTTAATTTATAAATACTAATATTTAATTCATAATGCAATTATATTTATAGTTTGCATGGTTATCTGGCATAGCAAATTACTCTGCCCTGGGGCACACACAAAGATCTTGAAAGGGTTTGCTCACACGTTCGTTAGAACTCGCTTGAGGATCTAAACATTCTTAGTGAATTTAGTGTCGTGCTTGCTCCTATAGAGTGGTCTTGGTACCCACTGAATATTGTGAGCAGACAAGACGTCGATCTTTAACGTGGTTAAGGAAAATGTGTTCTAAAACTGATCAAGATTATTAATCAGCAAACCATTGGATTAAATTTTACGGGTATATGTTTCCTACAAAAAATAGCGCTCGCGAAACATTCCGGAAGGTACTGAATTTTACTGGAGAGGGGTGCAAATATCGATCACTGAGATAGCCTCTCCCGTCAAATTCATTAACTTCCTAGGCTGAAAAATACACTACGCGCCATTCAATATACTACACAAAGATGAACACACAGGATTAACGCAAAATTTGCGGAATGTGTAGGCCATAGAAATAGAAACAACTGATTAGAACTACTGCTCCGCTACGAGACACAGGGACCGGCTATGCCATCTAGAAACAAGAATCGGAGGCAGGCCAGAGAACCACAGTGCTGTGGTAGACGAATGTTGGTGTGATGTGAGTGTGTGTATGCTCAAAAGATGCCTCGTCGTCGAATGCAGCAGAGCTGCTAACAGGTTGCCATATTTGATCGCGGAAGAATTGTGGCATATCACGAGTGTGGTTAAATCTAACGCGACATTGGTGCTACTATTGGACGTACTGCAGCGCATATGGACTCGATTTCTACACGAAGAAAGTATGCAGCGATATGCTGGATCGTAACGAAAGCGCCATACCACAGGACGCAAGGAAAGACAGCTTGTGCGGATAGTTCTGACGAATCGAACAGCCACATCCCGAACACTGTCGCACTCACTGGCGGATGTTGCATAGAGCCCAGTGTACATACGAAAAGTTCAATGACGAAAGTTTACGCACGAAAATTGTCAATCCAGTCTACTTACCAATCCACATTCTACTTCTTTAAAGTGATAAAGCTTGTAAAATTATCCATTAAAATTATAAAATAGAATATATTTATCATAATAGGATATATTTCAAAGCACGGGTAGAGCTGTAATTACACATAGGCGCAAGTGGGCATCATCTGGTATCCTACAATATTAAAGAAGTCCTAAAAATAATGTTCAGAATTTAGATAGAATTTAGTCTACTACCTTTTCCGATAGAAATATAAAGGCATTTCAATGGGTGGGATAGTATTCGGAATCAACAAGCGGGGATGATCTTTTCAGGTACCAGCGAAAATCCCCGGAATTCAATCCAGCAAATCGAATACTATTTATTATCAAAAAAGGTCAGATGGGAACGAGAGACCTAAACTTTTCTATGCATGTTACTGCAGTACTTTCCTTTTCTCTACAAACCTCAACCTCTCCTGTTAAAATCTTTTACTTCAGATCTCCTTTCAGTTATCAATACTGTACTCGATGAATTAAAATGTCCCCTTATCTTACTTTTAGTGAGTAGCATCCTTTATGCGACAAAACATTACCATTTTCTTCGCAATATTACTAACTCGTTAAATTAACCATTATTATGCTTATTAAATAGGTGTTTCTGGTGTGTTTCTACTATTCTCAAAACACACTTCTACTGCTGATGGTACCGCAACGCTCAAAGGAACTTGTTTAATTTTTTTTCAAATAAGGAGCACAGTGCTATATGAACTGCTATCAAGATCTGCATTCTAGAATACAGAACGTTTAAGAAGTACTTATTCTGAGCTTAAATACTCGTTATCTTACATTCTATTCCAGTTTTATATATTCTTCGCTTTTAAATGTATGGAAAATTCGGGTGTCTTGGTCTTTAATGGATTCTATTTCACTCAGACAACATTTTGTTTTGTTGTTGAATAGCCTCCGCATTGAACTTACGTAAGTTTTCACTTTATCAGTAATTTGGTTTGTACAAATAATTATTTCTTACAATTTACGAATTATCACGTACCTTCCAACCAACCAGGATCAAGGAAGTGAATATCCTTCCCAGTGTTCGTCCGGTGAACCTGAGGAGAGACCTTAACTTGAAACGACAAACGCCTGGTCGGATATTTTGGGACGGGGTAGCTAAAAAATAGACATAAATGGGGAATTGACACTAGGAATACAAATGGAATCATACGCTAAGATCTTAGAAAAATGTGGGTTTATTAATTCTAGACCTAAATCACTAATCATGGGAGAGCGGGCGGAATGAATCCCACCAGCGGCAATGAATTTTATACCTAAGCATTTTGAATCAAAGTTCCACTTACCAGAATGGGGGCTCAGACAGGGGTCGCTGGCTCCGACTTTCCATATATCAGCAAGGCTCCCAAATCCAAACAAGAACTAACTAGCTTGCTAGTACAAAAGTGACGCCCAATTCATTCCGTCCCACAGAATGACTGGTTTTATGATGCCCAAAGCCCTCCAAGGCCTTGGCCAGATGTGAAGCTCACGGTAAGCAGGACCGGTATAAGCCTTGCCGTACACTAGCCGGTTCAGCCGCTGCGATTCAACAGCGCGACCAAATGGCAGTGCATTTTTGTGTAAGCGATTTGATCGCTCTATTTGCTACACCCGTTAAATGTTCAGTTCGCTATCAGTGTTGGCAGAAACAAGATGGTTAGCATCATGCAAATGCTATGCATAGCATTAGATACAAAAAAAGGAGACTCCGAAGACAAAGAAGCAAATGGGCTCATTCTTTAAACAAGAAGAGATTGACAAGTGAGCAATTTAATTGCTTGTACGGCGAATTAAGAACACAGATAGATTTTTAATAGCCTTTTCTCCCCAAGATGTAAGAATTGTATTCCCTTAAGCTGTAGCTGAGGGCATATTAAAAGACTTGCCCAACATAAGCTAATTTCCGAGAATTAACACGTCTCACTTCTCGGAATTTCACTTTTACTTTATTATTTAAGTAAAAACAATTCTCTAAATAGCTTTCATTCTGTCCGAAATGAACCACAACCAAAGATAAAATTGTACAAATGTTGATACATGGATGCATCCAGACAGGATCAGACAACACACACAGAGAGAGAGAGAGATACGACTTTGCTTGCTTTGTTACCCAAGACGAAGAATTCTTTCTTGGTTTTGGAACCTGATCAAAAATGAAGAAAAAGATCTTTGCCACTCGGTATTGATCAAACTGGGGAGAGTATTTGTAATTCAGTTTTTAAAACAACGATAAACTATAGGAACAAGCCTGATTGTTTCTTTCTTCCTTGTTCAGTATCTCATCGTCACAAAGAGATTCGCAATGAAAACAACTGCCAATCCTGTTCAAAATCGCGCGATTAAACCGCCTAGTGTGAGGTGAATCAAAAGAATACATGGATTTATTATTTTGCTCCTACCCCCATTCGCCGTCTGAATCACAGACATTTCATTTCTCTCGGCGGGTAAATCCTGTCGGTGAGATCAAATCGCCAAGTATGCGGTGCTTCATAATAAACCATTGGTTATTTTTCTCTGTGCTTGAATCGCAGTAGCTGAACCGCCTAGTGTGCGGCAGGGCTGATTCTAGCAATGTAGCGCAGAATAGCTGTAATTCCTTCAATCTCGTCCTGGTAATCTCTCGCCAACATCCCCTGACTTCTGACTTGCTGTCTCTATATTTATGTCAAAGGCGGTATTACAGGAATTTATTCGATGTTGAGCCAACGATTTTGGCGGGACAGTACAAATAGCTTCATGTCTGAGCTAGAAACAGCGGCAGCTTCAAACTCTGTTATTCCGTCCTGTCCATAATATACGGTACTTATGGTATAAGTGTTTACATAGATTAAAATTAATATGACAATAAGTCAGGAAATTTGACGGCAGTATAACAAGTTCTCTTATGAAATGCATGCAGTCATGAGAAAAATATATAGAGACTGAAATGCAGTTCTCTGGAGTCTGACTGACGCTCTTCGATATAGAAGGTTCCAGATATTCACAAACCGGAACGCCATTCAGTTTCGCACAAGTCCATTACCAGCTTTGATGCTACGTAATAACTTTCATGTCTTGAAACTTTTGATTTGGTTAGAAATGAAAGAATAAGCATTGGAGAAATTATAGGTGAGATTTCTCTCTGGACAGAATTTATAAAGTGGATCCCCTTTAACACAAAATAATCCGTACTTCATATGGGATGTTAAAAAGTTCAATTGACTTCTTGTATGATCAACTGAAACATTTATCCGATCAAGTGTTACTTTTCATAGGAGCATGCAAATAAGTTATGAATCAGCGGGCTACTTTCCTTGTGGATTATGCATAAGGTGTGCTTCTATCGAAAAATCAAATCCCTTTGATCTCGTTGTCATTCAGAATATTGTTGTCAGTACTGTCCATCACATTCATCCTTCGTGATTTGGCATAGTGTAGAACGACGTGACCTAAGTTCATCAGCAACGTACATTCCACTGTTCATTTTTTGGGTTTCATGACGATCTTCCCGTACACGTGCCCAAGATTTGTGTCTAACTGATTTTCTTTCTAATCATTTGTGTACTTCTAACGGACAATATACGTCCTTTGCTTCTTAATACCCTACACCCAAGAAATATTGAAAAATGTTCAAGTGCCTCAAGAGATTCTAAAGTGTCTATGAAAATATTAAATTTATGAAAAATTTAATTAATCTTAAAGAGGCCTAACAAATGATATAATTTCTTAATTAATCTTATAATACTAAGGAATGTTAAGTAATTTTAAAAAGTTTTAATAAATTTTGCGAAGGACATACCCGTAGTGACGCACTCAGATTTTAATGAAACATTTACAGTCCATACGTTTCAACGTGAAAGGAAACAGTGTAAGCTAATACGTTTCTCAGTTTCTTCTAGAAGGAGCTAGGTGATTGGAAAGCTTTTATTATTTCGTTGTAAAATGTATTAGGTGATTCAAATGTGGGTCATATAATTTCTACAGATCCATATGAAATATGAATAGAACCAAGTACCTCATCTCTTATCCATGCTACTCTCATCGTCCGCCATCTTGGATTCAACTTATTGTTTTCAAATGGCAATAGGGGTAAGTGACATATCCATAGCGAATGATTCTTAATGAATCTTATAATATTAAGTAATGTTAAACAACTTCAAAATTTTTTTAAACTCTTAGTGTTTTAAGTACTGAGGAGGAACTGTATGATATGAAAAGTGAACCTTAAACGATCCTTAAATATCTTAAGGTTAAATAAGCAAAATTTAAAAACTTAACAATCTTCACGAACAATATGGTATCCTAATTAATATTTAAGTACGAGGAGGAATTATATCGTATCTTAGGTGAGTTAAGGTATGTTAAATATCTTAATATCTTAGTGAATACTAGGTAAAGGAATCTTAAAGATTTTTTTTATAACTTTAAGGAGTATAAATTAATCTTAGGGATTTACAAGTAATCTCATATGATATTAAACGATCTTAAGAAATCTTTTAGCAACTTCAACTAATTTCCTCTACAATATGTTAAACGATTTCAATTTCACGTGTGCCAATTTCCTATTTTGTTGGTTAGTTTGTCTTGTCAATTAAACAATTGTTATTAATCCTGCACCACTTTTAAGTGCCTTGATAGCAAAGCTCTTTCCAAACGGACGTTCTATTCCCGCTTATGATGCTCGTCCGTCCTGTCCAGGAATTGAACTCTTTTAAGGGACCGGAACCTTTGCGATTGTTCGTAGAATCGCAACTCTAACTTGTTTTAATTTAGTTTTGGTATCACTGGTGATGCTGCACTGAGTTGAAAATTTACATTTTGCATAGCGAGGATCATTTACGACACTGTGTTTATTCATAAAATCCGCGGTGTTCATGGTGTCAATCTGAAGAATAGTGTGTCGTATTCTATAATCATTAGGCGATACTTTCCCCTGAACCAAAGTTGCCTAAATCTCTTAAAGTGTAAATTGAAATTCACCTACTTCCCAGATAATCATTTAATGACAAAGAAGTGGGAATTTTAGATCCTGTGTGACCTATGTTGGGTTCAAGGGGGTAACCAAGCTTCCTTAATTCTGCAATCTATGGAGAAGGGAAGATCGGAGTTCTTTGGCAACTTGTGGCGCAGGGTAGGTAAGAGATGAAAGAAACACCAACTGTGGTATATTTTTTTACAATTTTTATTTTGTGCATTCTAAAACAATTAAATTGCTCTCCACTACATTTGAAATTGCAATCCATGATTACAAGTATTAATTACCCTTTAATAAATGTCAATGTCTTAAACTGATAGTGTTTGTCTATGCAGGCTGTGTATTCGGAGCTGCAAGTTCCTGAAAAGTTTGAACTGTACTGGCAGAAAGGAATACGAATTACACTGAGAGTAAGAAAACTAGTTTATTCATGCAATTATTATTCTTTATTTATATTTCAAAGATCATAACAACGTATTCATTGAATTATCCAAGAAAACCAATGCCTCCAAGACCAAGTCCATAGTAAAGTCCACGTGCACCAAGACCATATCCTCCGAGTCCAACACCAGTCAAACCGAGTCCAGTACCAGTCAAACCAAGTCCAGTACCGGCCAAACCGAGTCTAGCACCAGACCAACCGAGTCCAGTGCCAGTCAGACCCAGTCCAGTGCTGGTCAAACCGACTCCAGTACCAGCCAAGCCGAGTCCAGTACCAGTCACACCGAGTCCAGTACCGACCAAACCGACTCCAGTACCAGCCAAACCTAGTCCAGTGCCCGACAAACCGACTCCAGTACCAGCCAAATTTAGTCCAGTACCAGTCACACCAAGTCCACCACCTACTACTGGGAGGGTAGCTACGGGGATCCTGTTATTGTTTTGGCTACTGACTCCAGTTGTTCCGACGGCGACAGCTACGCAATGAAAGAAAGAGAATAATTGTATTAAATACTTTCAGACTAACTACTTCGAATAACCTTACTCAGCATATTGCATAATAGTTCGACGTGAGCCAAAACTGCCCCAATGCCCTAAAATTAAATATAAATTGATATTCAAATAACCTTATATCTTTTGCTATGCGTTTTGAAGTCTTCTTTGAAAATATCATAATGATTCGTTATCAAGATACAATTGTAATTATAATAAACAGTAATTTATAATTTGGCTTTAAAATGATATTACATGCATTTAAATGTTAGATGTGAGTACCGGAATGTCGTGTTCTGGAACTAGTTTATAATAACATTACGTGTTTAAGAACTGGAACATATTATCAAAATCAGATCCTTTGGGAATATTTCGAAACAATATTTTCGTTTTCCTTTATTCAAGTAATGACTCTGTGTAGTACGTTCCAATAACAAGGAAATTATCTTACCATTTGATGCTCCAAAGAGCATAACCAATGTCAAAAGTGAAGTGTAGGTCATCTGCAAAGAAAGAAAGGATTTTTTCTTTAATATAAATTTTGTATATTAATGCTTATATCTAAAGTATCAAATTGGTATAAAAATGAGAAGGAGAACAGAACACGTACGGATCGACGCGAGATAATATAATGGACCACCACACACTCAAACGCAAGAGAATGTTTTTTAACGTAACACAAAAGACAAGTACACGTGAATATATTGAAATATATCTTAAAGTATTACTCTGTTCAAGGAGAACGATCTTCTCATTATTGTAGAAGCATCTTTCATCATCGTACCAGCATAAATTGAAAAAAAAAATAAAATGGTTAAGGAAGAAAAGAAAAAGAAGGACAAGAGAGAGTTAAATAGATAATGAAGGAAGAAGATGAAAGTTTTATATTTAACGTTAAGTATTTATTTTAACCAAAGGAAGTGGAAACCTTAACAATTGTATATAGGAAAAACTAGATTAGACATCATCCACCAGATACTTATAGTGTTACGCAAGGTCAGCAATGGACGCTGAGATTGAATATCACGTATATGCTTCTACTTATATACATTGGGCAGTTAATTTCGCAATTCAACAGTCGCTATCTTTCGGTGGGAGTAAATAGGCCAACTAATGAGATGGAATTTGAATTAATTAATTAATGAAACTTACGTCCTGTACATGTTCAGCTAGAAACTTGCTTTGAATGGAAGTTATAATCTCATTCAGCATTTGTTTCAATATTGTTTTCATAGCTGATATAAGGGGCTATGTTTATTTCTATACGCTCTCGTAATGATCTGTTATATCTCATCTGTTTACTACTCAAGCTACGAATGGCTACGGTACT
>JAGDQP010033393.1:0-20697 GCA_022664845.1 Lepisma saccharinum | reverse complement strand
TTGTTTCATTGGTCATAGTTTTAAGTTCATTTTGTAGAATCGAAATAACTTCTTGCATCTTTTGAAGATCTGCTTGAGAGGGATTATTTTGAAGAGCGTTTTCTAATACATTCATAGCTGTTTGAAGATCATTAAACGTATTTTGCAACTCCGTAAGCTTTTTATTCAAATTATCGACTAGATCTTGTGCTGCAGTATTTGTAATGAATTGATTCTTTATGAATTGTACTTCATTTTGAATTGTTGTTATAATATTTTGAACTTCGGTAAAATCATTTTTATTTACTAGCTGTGAATGCATAAGAATAACCCTTTTCAACTCATTATCAAGTTTTTTAAGTAAATCTAGTAAATGTTGTTGAGCTTCTGTGATTTCAGTTTCAATATTTGAAGATAAAGTATTTCGTAGTGCGTTGATTTCACAATTTATTATTTTAATTCTTTGGTCTAATACTGTTAGCTGGTTTTCATTGATGTTGGAAGGTGAATCTGATAATATTTCATGCTCGTGCGATTTATATCGCGGAAATCCAAATAGGTCAGTGGGAATTTTTAAAAAATAAACTATATTATAACAAAATGTATAGAACAAAAATCAAAAAAAGTGTTTTAAAATTAACATTTGAACAAGCTTAATAATAACTATGTACAAACCTTACTGACTATTTAACACTTACAATTAATTAACATGACTGTCCAGAAGTTGAGGGTTGATGAGGGTTACATTCTTCACAAATTATGTTACCTTCACTATTTACAATTCTTCGATGACCCCATGGCAATGTGTGCATATTACAATCAAGAATTTTACGCTTTTCACCATGAGGGTCTAAAGCTAATTTTTCTTGCTTTACAGTCGAAAGTATATGCTCAAGTGATTGAATTTGATGTTGCTCTTTCGTTAATTCTTCACCAGAAAACAAGCACTTCTTAAAATCATCAAATGTAATATAATTTTTCACAACATTTTTCTTAACACCCTTAACCCACTTTTTTCTTTCTTTTCCCCTGTATTCATAGCATATACTTTCGATCGTAATCCTATGAAATCTTCAAGAACTATTCCTTTCATCTCATCCTTCATCTTACCGGGTACGTTCTCGCTTCTTAAGGGGATATTATACTGATTATTTACAGGATAGTTCGATGTGTCAAAATTGTCTATGAGATCAAGCATATCCTTGTAGAAATTTTCATAAACAATTTTATAGACTATCGAATCCGTGTCGGTGTAGAGAACAGTAAGCTTATCTTCATATTTTGGTTTCATCACTTGATAATGAAATTTGTACATTGCTAATTTAGCAAGATCTAAAATAGCACTTCGAATATACACAGGTTTGTTTAATTTCTTGAATATTCGTAGCATATGAATAAGTACAAAATTTTCTGAGTAGATTGTTCTAGATTTAAATTGCGGCATTGCAATGAGTTTTTCAGCTTTTCTTTTATCAAAAACAAGTTTTACATCAGTATACTTTCTCACATTTTCCATGGTTTTCCCAAACACGCTGTTGATAAAAAGTTTGTAAAAATCTTTCTCGAAATAGGTTGTTGCACCTTTGCGTTTCTCGGTGTTTAGATCTATGTAGAGCTTAGGCCACTTCGATTGAGAAAACCATAGAATTCTGTGTACTTTTACAAGTTTTAAACCGTGAGCAAGATAAAATTTTAGCAATCGAAAATGCACAACATAGTTTCTTTTCAGATTCAGCGTTAGTAGTAATTTACGTTGTTTTCCCTTAGGTGGGAAATAATTGACGGGTGCTAAAAGACAATCCGCGTGAAAATCATGTAAGCACTGAGGATAATCTAAGTCTACCTCTGCAAAGAAACCTCGTTCATCTTCATCGGGATAATTTCGAATTTTATTTGACTCCCAATTTTCTGGTGTGGAATCCAATGAAAATGTTCCATAGGGCAGGGGCATACTCATGGCATGGCCATACAAATTATTCGCGTCCAGGTACATTATAAACGGTTTCTTTTTGAGGATCGAATTTACTATCGAGAAACTCATTGTTAGCTGTGACATGTCTTAAACTACATTGAGAAACACCACCATGGATTGATTTTTCAATAAACAAGTGCATATCAACATCTGTAAATAATTCTAATTCAATTTATGATTTGTAGAGCATTGCCTTCCAGGATAAGCCTGGCGATGTGTATAAAAAAACTGGGTCAATTTTATACGAGTTGATGCATTTCTCTCTAAAATTTTCTAGAACATCCGCTAATAGCAAAACATCATTGGATAGGTAATGATCATGAAAATCACCCCATGTTCTGCAATTAAATACTCTCCATATTCGTTTAGTTATCTCATATTCCTCATTGCTGCATTTAGTACCTGTAAGTCTGTTATTGAATAATGTTTGAGGTGGACACCCTGTTTTTTAAATCCCGAAGCATCAGTAAAAGAATCATAATTAAATTTACCCTTTTTTCTACTTAGTTCAAATTTTTCATCATCGGGTTAATTTTGACTAGTGTATACCAATTCTTCGGGTTTCAATTTTTGAACTAAATCATTTAAAGAATATGGCAAAAACCAGTATGAATCTAAAAATCTTACTTCAAATTTTCTACCATTTTTGAGATGGAACCGCTTTGAAATTGCAACATACTTTTCCTCACTTTCTGCAAGAACTTTTATATCATCACCTCCAGTACAAGCTAATTCTTTGACGAAGAGATGTAAGTCATAAGAAGATAACCCATGCATGAAACATCCTATAATTTTTTTTTTTTACTCGCAAATTGCAATTATTGCAAAGAGGATTGAGGTAGGTACCGCTTAAATGGTGATGATGTCGAACCTTTTCATTATTCTCAGTATATTCTTTGTGACAAATAGTACAGTCCTGTGATTGTTGGTAATGAGAAAGTTGTTCAGGACTTATAGGTTTCATGGGTAAATTTTGTTCTAATCTAGGAACGATATTTTCTAGCTCTGCAAACTTTTTAGAAAATGTTGCGCTGGATTATCACCTCTATACAAATGAAGTTCGGTTGGGGTTCCATCCGACCAACAAATTTTGTAACAGTAGCTAGCCAATTCATGCCTCTGAATATTAGTTCATTTTTTCCTCGAGGTTCACTAACAAGTTTCAAAAAACTTTCAAAATCTGCTATTATTACAATATCTTTTAAAAATGAGGGGTCAGTTTTGAATTTAATAACTGAATTTAGAACTGGCATAATAACACGAGATGGTTCATGTTCCTGGCAAAAATTTACATGATCAGATAATTCATCCTCACTACTGAAGTGTGAGAAACAACGCTTACAGAAATGATAGTGTCCATGATCTCTAGTAACCTGACTTCTCACTAAACGATGGATATTTCTTATTAAGCAGTAATGATGTGCTACTCTTGGTAGAGGAGTTGATGTGGACGGTGTTGCAGTTGCTGTTTTTGTAATAATTTCGCTTTTTTCACACAGTAAGTCTATCTCAGTTATATTAGATTGTTGTTTACCGATATGAAGAGGAAATACTTTCTTATTTTGAGCATTTATCCCGTACACATTAACTGAAATTGCTGCTTTAGGGAACGTTTCGTTATAATGCTTCTCAAATTTGGAAACGTCATGTAAGCTTACAGGAAAATGAATGTTATATGTTTCAAAAACAGGGAGTATTTCTTTCACATAAGGCTCATAGTGAGAAACTCGGTTAGCATGCTGTTTTGAATCCGCGGGGTGAAGTTTGGCTAGCACAGCATATAAAAAGCATTTCTGATCTTCATTTTTATATTAAGAACAGATTTTTTTCTTCTTAATGAACTTAGGGAGATTAACACTACATCCTGCGACAATTGGATTAAAGCAATTCACTTCCACTTCAAGCTTATGGTTAGGGGTAGAACTCATGCTCCAACCCGAACCTTTAATTGTTATCTCCTCTTGATCCACCTTTAATTTATCGAATATTTCTGGAATAATATCTTCCACATTCGTTGATTTCAAAACTAGCATATTCCCGCTATGCACTGGAAAACACACTGTTTGTGGACCCTTCACAAAATCTGTAGTCAAAATAAAATTAATCTTCAGAACTGCATCACTCTTACTTATTCGGTTTTTCAAAAACTCGACACACTCATTTTCCACTTTAATCAGAAAACTATGCATATCACCATCACCACTATTAACAAGTTCATAGTCCGCACATGTTTTGGAAAAAGCGCTTCTCACTGCTTCACATGAATGTTTATTCTTCATATGTCGCTGAAAATTTTTCATGCTAACTTCATCCTTGCACACTGGGCATGTTACCATGTCTAATTTACGTTTCTTCGCTGACACTGTTTCTTCTTCAATATCACTCTTGGAGGGTTGATGTTTACCTTTATTATGTCTGGCAAAATGCGCTTTTGCAATAAATTCACCACAACTTTCGCACTGAACTTTTTCCATTATTAATTTAATTTTTTTAGCAGACACTGTTACATCAATATCACTCTTGGAGGGTGGATGTTTTCGTGATTTATGTCTAGACAAATTCTTTTTTAACACATATTCACCACAATCTTCACACGAAATTTTCTCCATTTTTAGGGGAGGGGAAGACGAACTATATTGCACACTGATTTTCGATTGAAATATTCTAACGCAAAATTTTATCTCATGTAGACAAGAATAGCAGTTATTCTCTATTAATCTTCAATAAATAATATCATGGATAACTAGATTTTCACTTCCAACAATTTCCCCAGTTTTGTTAACTAACTTTCAAGCACTAGAAATATTCCATTGGTTTACGAGAAGAGCGTTTGAAAAAATCCATTGTGAAGAATTGCGTCGCAATATTTCAGACTAAATTTCCCACATGAGTGAGAAATAAAAAAAATCTGTGGTCGTTATTTTTTATCCATCGCGATTGATAAAGCTAAAAAGTCTAACTTCTGTTGAAATCAGCAGCGGTTGAAACATGATTATGGAATTAACTGAATTTTATCCATGCTTTATGTACCGTGGTTAGAAACAAAATAAAGTTAGACCTCGAGTTTTACTCTCCACGTAGCAAGGATTAGATAATGAATAGATCCCCATGCTGTATTGTATAGCATTTGCGTCATATTCTATATCTAAAAACCGCATCAAAAATGAGCTATATATGTTTCGTAATCTCGCTATGAAATCACGGAAAATTTCCTAACGCGTGTGTGTAACAACCAAGAGATTTTCAATAGCGAGAGAGGATGTAAACACTATTTTAGTCATAAAATAAGTAGGAACAAAATAAAATTATCTTTCGGTTTTGGTTCCTTATATGAAAAGAGTGACCATAAATCCATTGTTTATATTTCATAAAATCTCCCTCTTTTATTCCCATTTTATTTATTTTTGACGGTGAGGAAGAATTATTCTCATGTTATATTGTGTTAATATCAGAAATAATCTCAATACACCCACCCGGAATCAGATCTTCAGATGCAAAAAATCATATTGTAATCTACTTCCGTTCTCTGCAACCAAGCCATAATTCTGTTGGATTTTTCCATGAAGTAGGAAAACATTTTGCTTAGCATGTAAAACAGTATTCGGCCGGTGCAAGGCTGACATATAGCCAAATTAAATTTTGTTTATAGATAGATTTTAATGAGAAATAGCAAACAGTTTATCAGGAGAGATTTTGATGAGGATTTTCGAGTTATGTGAAGTCTAAAAGGGTCCTAATTGTCAAAAAACTAGGGAAAAATATTGTATTAAATTTGAGTTTTGACCTAAAACAAAACAGCTGTTAATGACACTTCTAATGACATCTGCATAAAAACTAAAGGGTTAATCTCTAATTACTTAGCTATGAAAACTATTCAATAAGTTAGCAGCATTATCGATAGATGGCAGCTGTGGTCTAGAGGTGGAGGCGGAGACAGAGAATTGTTAATAATAATGTCAATAGATGGAGGGAGGAATTATGCTTAATTCAAAAATGGTCGGATGAGTGATCCGGAGGTGACGCCTTAAACGGTAATTTACGGGCAGCAATTTGGCGTTGAAAGTACATTTTGCCAATACTAATTTGATGTGTAATAGTGTACAAAAGATCAACGCTGGTCTTTGATCCGCTCCGTACGAAAAAAAACCTAAAAAACAGGAACTTATTTTGTTGTAACAATCACAGTTGGATATTATTTTGATCAACGTAATTCTGTATTAGGCTTACCATGCAGAGAACTACAATTATGAAGCAGATTAAAAAAAAGAGGTTCCTGTTTGAATGTCCTATGATACACCAGTAGTGATATATTTCATTTTTTGTAAACTAATGCAAAAATGGCGGCCATTTATCAATAGACTGGGTATGAATAAACGAATACTTGTTTTGAACTATTCTAATTTAAGGATTATTATTATTATTATTATTATTATTATTATTATTATTATTATTATTATTCGAAAGATGTCGATTACCCAGGCTGCACAATTTCAGATGGACTGTCCTAAAGCTTGTATAAGTTCGGGAAACCCTCTCTGTCTTATCCGGAGTTTACAACACTGTGGTGTGTGCTTTAAGTATGGTATTTACCACCACTTGACGATGTAAAAATATTCAAAAACACGACGTATTGCCATTTTAAAAAAAATAAACTTTATAACTAGTTGGCAAAACTTAAATTAGTGACATCGTGTTTTCACTTCTGATGTCCATCATGTTACTAGAAACAAATTTCCGAAACCGGAATTTTCATTAAATAACTCGTTTCTGACCTATTGAGAATTATGTATTTCCTCCTATTACTAGGTGTTGATTCTGGACTCAAAGTTGGAAACGCTGTATCTCCAAAACTAAGCGAAATTTCATACATGTTCAAAGAACCATTTTTTAGTTGTTTCGATGTCAGAAATCACCTTCCGAAAGCTCCGTCTTTATTCTCAAATATTGTGGATATATCCTTTATTTATTTTCTGTGAATTTCAAAGTTTCGCCTCCCTTGCTCCGTCCCCCCTTGTCCATTGCACCTTAAATTTTGGTATTTTCCACATTTCACCATCTTTTATCAGATGGACTTTGTTTGATTAGCAACACAGCGACAACTATTGGGACCCTCCCTTGTGAGTTGTGCATTGATTTCAAGACTAATTCTTCGGTCACTAATGTATATATTGGAGTGACTAAAGGAAAACAAATTATCGAAAGCATCTTCTTGTCTCTTCTAATCCCACCTACCTTCATCACCAACAAACTGTATCCACACGTGTTCCTGCCTTTTGTCCTGTGACGTGGTTAACAGTTACTACGAAATAAGCATTGCATTGTTAAGAGGAAAGAACAAAACAATGACCTTCCCAAAGCTGGCAGGGATGTAAAAAATACGAATCTCATTTTCTAGAATAATCTGAATTGAGAAATAAAACATGTATTTTAGAAAAAAAAAATACTTTAAAAATGTTACTATCAACTATGTTTGGACAAGAAAACAATAGGAATGAAATACATAACTTTTTTTTTCGTATTTCGGGTACATTGGTTTCATATTGGCTTATTCTGTAATTCTCTGCTCAGACCGGGATGAGCTAGGGAGGGAAAGGGGAATGCTTTGACCAGGGCCATCATAATTTACCATTCCGACATCGCAGTTTCAGATGCATTATAATAACGAAGTCTAAATACTTTGTCTTTGAAACTGCTAGAGAAATTGCACAAATCTATTGGACCGGATATCCGAAACATAGAGTACCCGGATTTCAGTTATGCGCATCCGGTGGCCTTCCCTACGTTTTATGGCATCGTTGAAAGCTATACGTATTGTTACTTTTGTTCCACTTTCATATGAATGATGGAGCTATATGTTACGCCGACACTTGCCATTTCGGAGCTTACCTTTCCGCTTCAGTGTTTGGCTTACAATTATCGCTGACAGATTTATGTATTTTACAACATGATACCTTAGGAATCTAACGAGAAAACGAAATTACTAAAATCCAAAATAGTGTACTAGATATACCAAAAAAATATTTTATTATATATCTAGATGTTTCCCTTTGCTTTTTACGTTTAATCATAAATGTGCCAATATGTCCCAATAGGAAATTCCGTATGCTTCCAAACCTATATTGCTTCGAATATGCTCCATTGCAGAAGTCGATTCCGAAGTGTTATTATTGCAGAAGCAGATTATAACTGAAGATGTGAGATTCAATATTTGTTGTTTCCTATCACGAATCCTATAGTCGCTAGTATCGGATTCTCTATAGGTTTTCGCTGGAACTTCTTAATTATCATAATTAATTTTCGTTCGGTGGTGTAAAGTCTTTCGACACAGATATTGGAGCACTGGGAGTGTTGTTCACTGTACTCGTGAATACACCCCTTTTCAAAATGGTAAAGCCCTTCAGACAAAGTTCAACAGCTGCGACCGGAGGAAAAAGAAAAGAGGTGTTTTACGGCGATACAACGCAACAAAGAGACAACAGTAAATAACAAGATCTTAATTTACTTCCGATTCTTTATAAAACTTTCAGTAGAAAACAGCAATTATCGTGCCGGTGAAACTCTTCCTGTCCCATTAGCACCTCCACCGTGCTATGAAAGCTTTTCGATGTATGGTCAATATTTTACCCAAAAGCAAGTATTATTAGGATATTATGTTTCAACTGTCAGAAATGACGTGTGCAATTTAATTTGTATTGTTTGTGTACGAATAATTAAAAAATAAACATGACAATGAAGACTTTGAAGCATGTACTAAGACACTATTTCAATATGCTACGTTCATAAGCGTTGTGCGTGTTTTGTATAAAAAATAAGTTAATATTTGACACTTGATTTTTTATAGAAACACGTTCAAGCTTTGATGTGTATGAAATAGACTTTGTATGAGAGTTGGTTTGTGTGGCCCAGTGTGACTACAGATAAATTCTAGTTGAAATTCTTAAATAAAATTTATTATTGTAACTTGTTTGTTTTAAATTATTTAAAAAGCACATATTTATTATCACCGTATTGGCCAAAAAAATGTTAATTGGAACGCAAAACACCTGCTTAATTCAGAGATTTAAAAGTTATATAAGTTTTTACTAGATAAAGAAGAACCGGATGCTCGCGAAAACTTAAGTAATCCCTTCAGTATTAGTGGTTTTTCTCTGCATCAACTTTTGACCCTCATCGGGGCAACCAGTTTCTGATTTACAATGTAGCTTGCGTTTTTGAAAATATCATTTTTAGTTTTACTGTGTATCTTGAGAAATTTGAATTTGTTTATTAACTCGAAAGCTTTATTTCGTGAATCTTTCATTAGAATATAATTATAATAACGAGTTGGATTTAAAACAAAAGCCAACCTGAGGGAAACGGGCAGAATATGGAAGTATGCAAGGAGGGAGTGTGCTTTGGTAGCGAAGGAAATGGGTATAGTTCTGGATGTAACTTGTGCACAGAGTGTGAGTCATTTTGCATGGATAATAATAATAACACTTCTAATTTTACAACTAATCCGCCTTTGCTCGCTTACGCTCTCTTCGCTTGCACTCTCTTATTCATAAGTAGTAACAAGAAAATTATGTTGTTGTGAATAATAACACGAGGCATCATTTGGTCTTGACCGGAACTGAATCGAGTTTCGCGGCCAGCGCTCCAAAGGTCTACAACTTTATTACCAGTGCAGCTAGAAGCAAATGCCTTCCATGAATATTTGCAGTAAATATACAACATGGCTGATAGATGCTAGTGCAGTTGTTGAGTTTCTTCCCTAGGGTTAATTACAGATACTCTAATGTTAGCGCTGTCTGACTTCTAATAATTCCAATTCTCATAATTTCGTCAACCAAATCAAAGACTGATAAACACTTCCAGCCCAATTGAGGTCACAGGCTGAGAAGTTATCTAAAGATAGTCTGGATTCGGTGTGAAGATTGCATGCAAGGAAAGCTTGCTAATAATAATGCAATGTTATCTTTCTACGAATTGTTCTCCGGGCGTGACAAGAATTTGATCTCTCTCTTCGGTTAGAATGAGTCAATTTCCTCTGTAGATATTAATAACTTTTGTTTTTCAGGTGATTTGACCTTCAGGATTTCATACTCAAGTTCTTGTCAATAACAACGTAGAGCGTTATAGATTCGCCAATCAATATTCTCATTACAACCTCTTATGTCCTTCGGAGTCCGATAACTTAGGAATTGAATTAATATTCAATACTCATAACCTAGCATTATCTTTTCTCTAGTTCTTCTTCTGGAATTACATCACCTGCTTATTTCTTTGAAATGTTAATAACTAATGCAACGCATAGAAAACGTGCAAAGAATAAAAATGATAATAGCTTATGCTCTCACAATATTGCAATATATAAGGTTGTAGAATTTGTTCCTGCAAAAGTAGAATTTATGACGTTCAGTACTACGATTTAAACGTGTTGGTTAGGCATTCCTTACCGAAAAAAGTATTTTCGAGAAATTTGTGCTTCATGTAGTAAATCCATTCAATCGCATGCTCCACAAGAGTCTGCAAAATATTTCAACCGATACTTCTATTATATTCATTCTTTCGATGAACGATAACAGTCTAGTTTATTTTTTCTTAGTACACCGTAAGAAGGATATATATAGCTTTGCCTGTCTTTTGCACTATTCACTCTACCAATATATTAATACTTTGATATATCGTTGCCCAAAGGAAAAGGAAGTGCCTCTTCACCACTTTTTGGTTTTGTTAATAATATAGACTTCTTTTAATTTTGTCGCTGTATGAGGATTAGTTTTGGGTGTTTTTTTTAAATAAGAGCATCTTATTTACCGGAAGTGTGAAGATAATACGTATCCGCAAAAACGAGTTTTAATGTGTGCGCACTTTCATCAATGATTTCCCTTTATCTCGTTTCCCTGATCCTGTACTTTCACTGTACTGTACTGTAAATATTGTTTCCTTTCCTTTGAGGTTGCTGGTGTTACGTCTTTACTTCTGCTAACCGTTACGTATTCTTTTACTTTTGTAGAAAATAAGAAACGTCTAGCTGAGCTTGAAATTTGGACATAAAATTGCCATATCTTATACCACTTTCCTTCAATCGTTTAGCATAAAGTTACCAAAATCTCTGAATAGTCACATGCCCATTCTTCTTACGTATTCCGAACATTAATTCGTACATAGTGCTCTGACCATATAGGCTATTAATTATTTCCTTATTTCTGCTTTGTCGTGGAGGAGTTCAGAAAGACATCAAAGCGCAACTTTCATTTTTTTTCATCGTGCCTGATAATGAAGAAGTATAATCACTATTCCTCACTTTTCCGCTTAAAGTCTGATATACAGTAAGTAGCTAAAATGACTCTCTACACATATTTGGTCGAAGTGGTTTGGGATATGTTAATATTCATTTTATAGAACTGTGTTCAAACAATAGCATTTAACATTAAAACCTGTCTTCATATTGCTTACTTAAATACACGTAGGAGACAATAGTGTTTTCTACATTGTGATAATGAACAACACGACAATAAGATATTTTGTCTTCACTGAAAACACCCAACTGATTTGAAATATTCTCGTTAAGACTGCAGCAGCTACAACAGACTTTTTGAAAGTAATCGCTAAATACTTTTGACTACAAAGAAAGTCGATGTTTGGATTTCTCTCCCTCTAAATTGAAGATCTCGCCCACTGTTCAGTCGTAGTTTCTATATTATTTTAATTGTACCTTCCAAAAATATGTGTAGTGTGTATGACTCATGTGGAGGATTTGCCTCGTCTAAATGTACCGTTTCTATGTACGGTTTCCCTTTCTGAGTGTCACTTACATTGCCATATCTGCTTTCTATTTAGAAATATAAGTACTACATTTATTAACCGATGATGATCTGAATCGGAATCTTCACTTATGCGAGCGACAATAGCGACCTAATATTGTAATTAAAAATCCTTTTTAGTGATAAAAATTACCTCAATTTTAATGGTCAAGCATGATAATACTCGCTATTTGTCTGACACAACTCCACACGGACTTCAAACCGGTACAGCTCAAAGTACACAAAAAAATTAAGTGATGTGTGAATATTTACTCTAATAAATTCTTAGCTGCTTGTTGATGATACTTTGATAGGTGGTAGGTACTACACTGCAATATTTAATGCTATCGTTAGTTATTTGATTACCTTAATAGTTAATGCTGGAGGTTTATAAAATGAAGGCAACAATGCAGAATTTTTTTTTTTCAAAAGCGTGGTGAACCACCACTTCGCTTCACCTGTTTTGCGTATCTATATCAGGAATTTCTTTAGAGTTCGGTTGGCTGCCATGAAACAATTGAGTTTCAACTCCGCTAACTAGACTTTTTAGTAAACCTGTAATAACTTAAAACTGTTTCAAATGTTGTAAACGTAATTCGAACAGTTACTTTCTGAGAAACTAGAGATATATTTGGCATGCAAGTAACACATAATGCCATTACAGTGTTAGTTTAATTCAATATGGCTTATCCAATGTTGAGAAAGAATTATGTAGCAATTATGTAGCATAACCTTTACATTACATTTGGTTACACGTACGCTCCGTAAAATCTATACAAATTATAGGAATACTTCCACACTTTTGAATCTTCGTTATTCTGTGAGAAAAGCTTTGTCAATGATATAACTCGTTCAATCCGTTATTTGTTTCTGTTTCGTTTTGAAACAAAGCATTGTTATAAAGCAGCACACAAGAATATAACGGTTACATATGCTTGCTACATTAGTGATGCATTCGCTAAAATGGCTTTCAATATATTTTATGCTTTTACAAATCGTTATGTAACTTTACGGTTTTAATTATATTAAGTTTGTTAACTAACGACTCGTTAAATTGCTAACGAATGAATTAAAGTCCTTGTTAAATCGAAGGTTGGCAAAACCCACAACCAATCTTGCCCATAACAGATGTAACTTTAGAAGATTTCGAAACAGCACAAGATTTCTGTAACAATCCTCACTCTTCTTGTTCAGACCTGAAAGTTTGAATACACGCCCTATAAATATCAGGTTAGGTGGACTAAACAAAGAATTTGATTAGTTAAGAATGTAACCCTAACCTGAGGTAATATTGCGCGGTGCCGTTAGAAATATACTTTCTGTAGAAGATAGGACTATATTAAGTTATAAACTACTTTTAATTTAATAAACTATTGCATATATGCATACGATTGATCATATGATATAAATATCCTTAGAATTAACATTTAAAAAAATAAGGCTTTCAGGTAACTCTGTCTTGATCCGGATAGATGATGATGGGATGATTGGTGCAATGAAGATAGTGTCAAGAAAATCCCGAGAAAACCCATGCACACGGTGTTTATACACCAAAAATCCAACATGGCACAACAGGGTTTGAACTGACGACCCGAAGCGCCAGAGGCGAGCGCTTTAACCACTGAGTCACCACGACCCAGACCCAGAATTCATCATACATTATTATTTCTAATCTTCTTAATAAAACACTGACTCAAAATTCAAGGCAGGCGTAACGAATAATGTACTCGTTTTTAAATATAAATAATACTAATTATTATTTATAAAACACTACTACCTAAATTCCTGCGAATACATTTTTGACATAGTGATAATTATTACATTAAAAGAGAATGATGTTTGCTTGGTTTGGTAAAATTTAATGGGATAAAAGCTATAAACGATTTGTGCGGGTATGAAGATATACTTTATTTGCATTAATTTGATTAAATTAAATATCTGCTTTGATAAATTATATCAGATATTTAAATTTGGATTCGCGATTATAATACGATTACTTTTACAGGACTGAAGTAGCTTCAAATAAACCGTTTGTAAGAAAACATGAAAGATTAATTTACGTTAATAATTTAAATTAAAATTGTTGAGAATACTTAATATACCAAATCTCTTAAAATACAGTATATGCTTTTTAAATATTTTCATTAACACAAAATTCATTTGTATCCATTTAAGCTGATATAAATATTACTAAAGAAATAGCAGTGAATGAGTAATGTATTAAGATACGGAAAGAAAATTAAGTAGCTTAAGTTAGACTAATAATTTAATGAATGATGAGAGACAAACGCATTAAAATATTGTATTACCGTTTCAATAGGCTTTCTTGTTTATAACCGAAATAAACCAAGCCTTTACTATCATCATGCAAATAATATATTATAGAAATATGAATAACTATGATGGAAGTGCGTCTTAACCCGGAGAAAGTGTTTTTTCTGTATTGTGGACTACTAAATGTTTCAACGTATAAGAATATATTAATGCAAGCTTTTTTTAACCTCCGTTGGTGCAGTTTTCAGAGGGGTTTCTTCATGTTATCGAACAACAAAACTGAGATAAACATTGCTAATAAAATGAAATAAAGGATTTTCATATTTTCCCTATTGAAGGTATGGAATGTCAAAGAGTTTTCATGCCATTTTGGTGCGAATATGTATAACGGTATATAAGTCCTTACAGAAGCATTGAAGAACTCAATTTGCTATCAAGTTTCGCAACACTGACTATTGATTACATGGAAGGGTACAGGTCCATGCCTTCCTGTTTGTATTATGTAGAAGATTCATCTTACCAACTTTGGTTAAGATCACTTCAGCAATATAGAAACAATTGTGGCATTATATTTTATGACAATATAGCAATACTGAGAAGTTGTGATTCTTGAGGATGTGAAAAACTCTGACATCACTTCTTCTCGGATTCCAAAAGAACGTCTCCACCAAGTTTGGTGCGGATACGCAGTGCAGATATTTCTTTCTATGGAAATACAGCTCAACTTATGTCTTTAAATATTTCATTATTTTAACATCAGGGATTAATATAGCTACCCTGTTATTAAAGTGATATTTTCATAAAACCACATGTAAGATGTAATAAAATCACATGTAAAATTTACGGATCCATTTCCTGAGAACTGCTTCTCGATTTAAACCATTCTTACATCCAACTTATCAATTAATTATTAACTGTTTCTTTTTTTTGTATTTCCTTCATTAATAAAATCACCATATTTCTTCCACAGGCAATGGGATGAAAATGAATTTCTTCAGTAGCCGCTTGAAACGTTCAACTATGTTATGGATTCAAACTTGATTGTAATTTAATGATAAAATATAGATTTACAATTCCTGCAAAATTTATTGTTATAATTTATTTCGTATTTCACTTACGCGAAGATCATTTGAAGTGCTTATATTGTTTGGAATTTATCTATTCACAATTTAAGTATGCGACAGTAATTTAATATTACACTTGATTTTAACAATAATAATACTTACAATAAATTAAATGTTGTTAAAAACTGTTTGCGCTGATCTGCATAGAGTATTTATAAATTTTCTTTTCTATGTAAAAACTTTGGCAATACACAGAATATTCAATAGATCATTGTTTCAAAATCTTAAAATGAAATAGTAGTTTTCTTATAAATTCGATTTAATAAACATTGCACTTCGTGTGCGATAATGCTCTGCAACACTTTACTACCATTTGTGAATGCTCGTAGGTAATCAAACACTTTCTAACTTGCCCATAGAGTAATATCCTATACCTCACTTGTGTTAGAAAAAAATAATAGTATTTTAATAAATTGTTAAAACTTTTATACTGAAGCTTTTTGTTTACAAATTTAAAAGCAAGCGGTGAAATGCAGACATATATTCCATTTCAAGTATAAGTTTAAAAAACAAAAATAACAAAAAAGTTAAATGTTAAGTGACAAGAAGGATTAATGGAATTCGTCTAAATGAGCAGAATTAAATGAAGGTTTCAACCAGCACTAAAATTGAACAAAAGGAACAGAAAGCATCTTTTATTTCCATTATATTAATTATTATTTTGAGACCAATGTAAATATACATAATAGCAGTGAATAACATTAGGAGATCATATATGCATTGAAAATAACATTTTATCCTGATACACATATTTAATCAATATTTATTCCTCCATCATAAGAAGAAATGATGAGCATATATGCTAGACACAGCCTGTTGGACAGAGATGCAGGCGAATTGGTTCCAATATAAAATGCTGTAAGTTCTACCCGAGTAGAGAAATTGGATACTTAAATATTCCTTTCATCTAGTTGAGGTGTTCCTTCGTGGTGTCCAGAAGATTAATTCAGTGATTGTTTACCATTAAGAGTTTTCTAGTCGTTAATGGTTTCTTCATCAATGTAACAGTTAATCTCAGATGATCCCATCAGATCTAAACGTTTTTGAGATTGTTGTCAGTAGATAATCTTCACTTTAAAATTTACAATTCGGTATATGAACGGGAACTCTTAAGTATTAGGAAGAATCAACTGTTTTTATGGTTAACGGAAATTTACATTTGGAAATTTGGTTTCAGTTATCAACTAGCTTCTAAAATCTATGTCGTGAGGGAATTGCCAAAGAACATTATGTAAGAGACATGCTTAATTGTATCTGGTCAAATCAAGTAATGTGAGAGGTCACTATATAATGTTTGTTTGCTAAAAGTTATAACAAAAAAATTCGATAGTATAATTAAGTTTTCCTACTGCAATAGGTTTGGAAATATTCGGAGATAACTGAATATTTTAAACATATAAAATAGGTTGTTAATGCTTAACAGGGGCATATCAAGCTGAAACCTTTTTTTCTGACTTTGTAAGGTCTATTATTGATTGCATACCGTTCATTATTACAATTGAGGCAATTGCCTAGAAAGGAAATTTTATTTCTTCTTTTACAATTTGAGTTTTCCTAATAAAGGAAATATATAAGTGAAAGGATATTGTATTATATAAACACATTTTCGTACGGAATTGTGAATGCTTTCTGCTATACAAGTAAAGAATTCAGAGAAAACAACGGTTCAGTAAATTTAAAGCGATACTGATGATGCGGTTGAAATTATGACTTTGGGTTACTTTTGATCATCTAATAAAAGCAAGTGGGTGTATTGTGATAAAAACGGAACAATGTGATTTGAGTGTACACATACATCTAATGTAATCGAAAATTATAAACTCAATCAAATAAAGGAGTACAAGTATATTTAGAAAATTAAACATATAGAGCTAACATTGTAAGTTTCATATAAAAGTGTTAGGTTGGCTTAATAAAAGTTTTTAATTGAGTGTGGAATGATAGAAAATAATAGAGTATAATGAAGGACGTGGGCCATTGAAGCAGTGGTGAGGTGCACATAAAATAAATGTTTGCCTTTAGCGAAACAATCATTTAGCACAATAAGCAATTTCAGATATTAATTTAATTAAGAACGTGCAGAACAAAGATTCATTAGCACATGCCACTTTGTTTCCATACGTATTATGTGGAAATATTTTTTTGGGATCTGAAAGAATTATTCCAAGCAAACTTCAAATGTTATTTATAAAAGGAGCAATACCTTAATATCTAAGGTTAATCGTAGAAAATGGTTCTCATACAATCACATTACAGATGAAGTTGTGCTTAGCGGGTGCTTGGAGATTAATTTTTCTAAATTATATTCATAATATATCTTTACGTTTTGAGCATATGTTCGTGATCTTTATTCTAAACATATTATTTGTTTTAATATTAAATTTTAATTTAAAAAATGAAATCAAATATAAACCGTTACAGCAAATACAATGTATGCAATTTTACGATATTGAATAACATGTGATTTCCACATAGCTGTGTTTTTAGCTAGCCCAGCACTTAATATCACTTTAAATATGGCTTGGAATTCCCTGATCACAAGAAGTTAAACAAACCGAATGTATATTTTTCTATGGGATATGGTTGAACAAAGAAAGTTGAAAGTTGTAATGCAATTTAAGTAATTTTAGTAACCTATTCCTTCTCTGCGTCAACACTGTAAAAGGTAGTGGAAATATATGTCTGGTAAGCAATGTCTGGTACAGTACCATTTTTAATGGCATCAATGATATTTCAGGTAAATATATATTAGTTTTATGGGAATTAGTATATAACATTTTTTTTCCAGAATGAAAATATATAATTTAAGTACAATACGAATTTGGTGGAAGGTTATGAATAGGACCACAGAATTAGATGCAAATCATAATGTTATTTCCTTCCGGAAGTGACTCCTTTTATTACAATTTTTAATTTTATTGTCAAATAGTTTAAGAATTTAGAACCAAATGTTGTCATTTAGCTGAACGGAAAAATGTAAAGAGATTAATACATTTACGTATTGAAATTTACGAATGTAGTCAATATGCGTAATATTTAACCCGGAGCGTGGAAAAATGGTATGAAATGAGCCGAAATTTTGTTATTCGTTCATGACACGCCAATACGTCGTAAAGATGTTTTGGGACAAAAGTCGTTTTATGGTTGCAACGCCTTCAGCAACTTTCAATCGATATAATATCAGGTGATAGATATAGAAATGTATTTTTCCTTTTAAACAAAATCATGTAGAGTTGTCTCGTCGTATACATTTGCATAGTAGTTGAAATGATTTTCCTTTAAAATTACCATCTCCTGGCTTACGACATATCACCGTGTCATAAATGATATATATAAAAAAGCTTTTACATGGAAAATATCGTACTTCTCTTGTTATAAAATCGTGGACCCGAAGAACATGGGTAGTTTCCAAAAACAAAAATATTATTATCATGAGAATAAAATAACTTCGGTGGTTTGGTTGTTACCGTGATGGTCTCTCATGCCCCGGGCCCCGAGTTTAAACCCTAATGAATCAAATTAGAAAGAAAGAATAATGGGTTCACAATTTTCTATTTTTAAAAATTTGATTTTAAATAATATATTTTTTATCATTTAACATTTCTTCTCCCATTTCTTAGTTTCTTCTACAATGAAGTAATAAAATGGGATTTAGTATATATGTCTTGTAATTAGCATAACACATTTTGAATTGGCAATTAATTTGAATTTTATTTATGAACTTTAGGCTTATAAGGCTCAGGCCGTGATCGGAAGACCTATGTTGAAGGCGCAATCCAAATATTTGCCCTTTGTGATTAAGAAAAAACATGGAAAACCTCAGTCAGGATGATCCGCCGCTGGGATCGAACCCTTGACCTCTCGAATGCTACGCCAGTGCTCTAACACTGAGAATTTACAACATGAATTCGCTGGGGTATCTTACTATTCCTGATACCCAATATATTATTTTCTTGTATTCACATCTACAGTATATGATTTTGTGTATGTGTGAATTAATTTATGTCGTTTAAGCGGGGTAAAATGATCCTGCAAAAAATAAAAAAAAAAACTTTAGTCATCTGAGGATCAAGCCAGGATAGGGTTGGGAGAGTGTGGTGGAATGTAGATGGCCAGGGCCTTTTTATAGGCACCATCACAACGTTTATCTTGTATGGGTGAAGAAAATTTTGGTAACCTAAGTTAGAATCGTCAGACTCTGGAATCAAACCTAGTTCTTTCCAAATATTAATCCAACCCTTCAGAACTTTTTGGCACTTTCTTCACCATAAGCCGACTTTACTCGTTCACTTTGATATACCTTTCTAACCTATATACACTGATATTCTTAAAATTAAATTAAAATCAGACGGACAGGCATTCATGCCCGAGACGTACCACTAAGCACGCACCGTCGGTACTGACATAATGCGGCCAGTGCCTAAGTTCATGGTATCATCCCAGTATTTGTGGAGGACAAAACCTGGAAATACTCTTTAAATTTGCCATAGTTTGCAAATTAAGGAATTGTTACCGGGAAATGATATGATGTTGATAAGAAAATAAGGTGATAAATCGAATGGTATTCATTATACGTGTGCTAACATGCAGATTCCCAGAGAGGATTTCCTCCTCATTTTCCTGTTAGTTTGCACACTGGGTTGCCTTAAGTTGGCGTATCTGACTTGTGTGAATTCGAGTATACTTTACAAACTTCGGGTAGTCGTAGAATTTGCGTTAATATTTTCACTTATAAACTCCAGTATAGAATTTTATTAAAATGTGTCCCGATGTATTCACATTTATTTCTACCAATTGTTTTTCTTGCATTTTAGTGATCATGAGTTAGCAGCGGTTAGGTAAGGCTTGGTTCGAACAAACAGATACAAATACATTTTGAAACAAACAAACGAAAATATAGAGACCCTAACCCATAGTCAATAACCTAAAATAATCTACGCAAAATGAAAGAAAGGACGTACTAAGGGAATATGGAAAAATACAAATGTATTTTGAAACAAAAAATACTTTCTCTTACCGACATATGAACACGTCTTAACCAATTACCCTCGGTTGGAGTTTGCAAGTGGGGATTTCGAAGTTGTATTTACCGTTCACGTGTCTTAAGAAACCATTTCACAAAATTTAATAAGCGTGTGAATTACCGGTGCGACCGGCTCCTTCAAGAACTAGGACTCGTTTCGTAGATTTACGATATCACTTTTAATCTTTTATTAATCCGAGATATGTTGGTGCAACAGTAAGTTCTGAAGATTGTGGATAAATTCATGTTCGATCTGGATCTAAAGATCAAATGTTTTTATGGAACCAGGGAAGGCTGAGCCACAGATGCCTAAGAGCCGTAACTAAAATTAAAACTTCAAATGGAACCGGGGTAACTCGCCAAGAGTAGCGAGTTTTATGGCTGATTTAACAACACGTTTGTTATTATCTGTGTTGCTTGTGGGTCTGCGTGTGAGACTCTCATTCTCAAAGTCCTTGGTTCGATTCCCTGCTTGCATTTCCGATTATTTTCTTCAGGAAATTAAGCGCTGTAAATTAAATTCGCGATTGCTACTGA
>JAGDQP010033392.1:0-20697 GCA_022664845.1 Lepisma saccharinum | reverse complement strand
CTCCATACTACGTCAGGCGTCGTGGAACAGGAGTGTGCAGGGGCTGCAGCAGACGGAGGTAGTGTAAAATGGGAGACCTCTCAGAGTTTCAAAGAGGGCAAATTGTTGGTGCGCGGTTATGTGGAGTGAGTGTGACGGCAGTGGCTAGTGTGTTAGGTGTGTCGCCAGGGACAGTGTCGAAGGTGATGACGGCCTACACAACACACGGGAAAACCACATCGGGGAAGCGGAACAGTGGGCGGAAGAAAAGCATCAGTGACAGGGCACGTCGGGTATTAAAGCGCATTGTCACGCGGAACCGTCGTGCCACTGCGGCGCAAGTGACGGAGGAACTCAATCAGCACCTCTCCCAACCTGTTTCGACAATCACAGTCCGCCGCGAATTACATGACATGAACTTACGGGGTCGTGTTGCACGGGCCAAACCTCTCATCAGGGACCAGAACGCTTTAGCACGCCGCAAATGGTGCCGCGACAATGCAACTTGGACCGTTGACGACTGGAAACGTGTGGTATGGTCGGATGAGTCACCATTCAGCCTATTCCAAACCACGGGCCGTGTTTATGTGTGGAGAACGCCCAAAGAAGCGTATGATCTGCAGTGTCTCCGCCCAACTGTGAAACATGGCGGCGGCACGGTGATGCTGTGGGCCGCAATATCATAGTTTTCATTGGGTCCTGAGGTCACACTTCGCGGACGCATCACTGCCAACGATTATGTCGCAATTTTAGGAGACCACTTGCATCCTATGGTCCGGATGTTGTTCCCGGACAATGACGCCATATTCCAGGATGATAATGCACCCATTCACACAGCTGGAGTTGTTGCAGCGTGGTTTGAGGAACATCGGGATGAAGTTCAACACCTCCCCTGGCCCGCCCAATCCCCAGATCTCAACCTTATTAAACATCTGTGGTCCATCTTGGAAACACGACTCCGGCGACGATTTCCACCTCCATCCTCTCTCACAGAACTGGCCAATGCCCTGCACGAGGAATGGTGTAATATTCCACTTGCTACCATTCACGACCTCTGTGCCTCCATCCCACGTCGCATCAAGGCTGTTCTGAAGGCGAAAGGTGGCCCGACACCATATTAATCTGGTAAGTTGCACTTTCGTTCAGGTGTTTCCATTATTCTGATAAGCATCTATATATATATATTACTGTATTACTTCGCAACTTGATTGAAAGTGACTAAAGAGAAAGAGGGAAATAGTTTCTGTGGTATTTGAACATCCCAGCAATGGCGTTATAATAATTTCCAAGGATCAGACCAGTCGCACACAAATATTTTTGAAAAGTTCTTTGATATATCCACTAATGTTTCTGAGAGATTATCAGTATTTACAGTTATCGCCAATAATCCTGAAAAAAGCACCGAGTAATTTATTTTACGTAATTGGAATGCCTCAGTGTCCAGTTCCAGTGGGATTTGTGCACATGCGCAAAAAGAGAAAGCGTTTTCTTATCTTAACCATACATGCAATGCTAATCAAGTGTGTTCTCCTCACTTTTTAAAGCTTAATTTCACACATATCGGACATATTCTCGCTGAATTGGTTATCAATCCCTAATTGACAAAAAGTGATTAAAACTTGGCATCTAAATCGTGGGAGTAATCTAGTTTATGTTTCTTGGTGTCCGGGAAACGCATTTCTAACGCACTCTACTTTTTGTTGCGATTAGCAGTGTGATGCAATCTCTAAGACATCGAAATTCTAATTGGACTTCAAATATCACTTCCTTTTCTTCTTCCAACATGGTTTAGGAACTGAAACATCGTTTTTATTAGTTTACTTACTAGAAATTTTCAAGCAGCCAGGTTGTCTAGATTTTTCAGGAATATATCGGAATTTTGTTACAGTGCATTTATTATCGTTCTATATCTTAACCTACACACTAAATTTGGAAGAGCGAATATTTCTCTCGAATTGAGCGCAATATTCAACTTTCGAAAGATGAAAGAGAGACCAGCCTTTACAGCGAATTTCCATAGAATTTAAGCTTATAAATTTTTGCTCGAATAAATACGTGATTCTATGGTACTTTTTTCGATGGGAATGTAATATGTTTGAATGAATTTCCAGCCATAGTCCAACGGAAATTTTCATCCTTTGGAAATAAAAACTACAGAATAAAGTAATTCCAAACAGAAACAAAAGGGAGCATTTATTTACTAGTAGTAAAGGAAACGATTACTGTTCTTACTAACGAAGATCGATAGTAATTCAACCGTGTGTTAATTAAGCCCCTGGCCTACCAAAGCTACGCTACCCAGGTAACTGTGCGATAACACCTTTGAAAGGGTCTTCATCGTAACGTCAGATAATTGAAAACAAATTCAAAGATGTTTATTTATGTCTTCCTTCTAGCGTCTTGTGGTATATTGTTGTGATTAGGAAAAGTTTCAGGTTTTCTCTTCCAGTTTTAACCAAACACAACTTACTTCATACTTCGCGGTAAAAAAGTAAACTTGACTAGTACACATCCTGCATTGTGAACCACTCTAAAAGGGTGATAAATCATTGTTTCAATTTTGAAGAATAAATGACATCCGTTAAATATCATAATTCCATCTAAAGCGATAGTGTTTAGTTAAAAGCTACTACTGTCGAGTGATATTCAATATATTTTGATGAAAATACTTCCTGGTCGAAAAAATGAATAACAATTTCGCTCTTAAATGTGTACCTACATTAGTTTGGAGAATCTTCTAGAGGTAAACTAAACACTAATGTAGGCGTACAAACTAGATAGTATGCAGATGAAGGGTGAAAAATTAAAATTATTTAATAAAACGAAACAGTGAATTAATTAAACAGGCTATGATTGTCTTCTTTCCTGTAAACTAGTTGCTACGAAATATTCTTTCAGGACCAATTTAAGAAGAAACAAAAGCAAACAGGTGGTTACGCATTCACCATATCTATGCTATATTATATGATAGCTAGATATGAATTTAAATTTATTTTGCTTAAGTTAAAGGATATATCCAATTTAATCAAACAAAATTCCGCGGGCGACTAACGCCTGGTTAAATATTGCAGATTGCTTTTATTATAACCATTTGTTTGTTTCCTTATAATATTCCTTGACTGACTACAATGAAGTAAATCGAATTGTTCCCTAATTTTGAAACCGATTCTCAATCCCCCATATTGTTTCAACCTTTTCGAACTTGTACAATACTTTGGCAAATTGCTTTTTTTTTAGGTACTTATTGCCTAAAATATGTTATCTTATAAAAAATCAATGTACTGCGTAAAGGCAGAGGCAGCGGAATCTGGGGGCTGAGACCTCTTGAGCCCCCGTAATATTTTACTTATATTTTTAATGTTCTCATTTCTACAAATTGCTTTGTTTTCCTAGTTTTGGAAAACTCGAACGTGTTTTGTTTTAAAGAACATAAAAGAGTCCCAGAGTAATTGTAGATTAGGTATGTCTATTCCTGTCACATAACGACGTTTTTCTGTCTTGTTCCGTGTGGTGGTGACGATTGTTTGTTGTCAGTGGGTCATCTGTTGTGGTGTTGAGTTTGTTCTATGATGCCCGCTGTTATGCAGTAGAGCATAGTCGTAGGAGTGGGGGTCAATGGACCTTGCTGCTTCCTGCCCTGCCCTTAATAAAACTGCGAAACGCACCGATATCACCCCTGAATACCACATTTGCAAAAAATATTTTTTATCCTTCCGAGAAAAACAAAGGAATAATGCTCACTACGTTGCCAGTTCGTCATTCATTGTTTTGTTTTTGTCCATTGTGTTTGTAATGTATATGTGCAAAACCTGTAAAATTATCAGGAATGTGTTGTTTGACCTAGAGAAAGGGACTACAACCTGGTTGATCCATCTACCTCTCCCATGTGTTAGGTAGTATATTCAACTGCAGTATTTTTCTTTCGGAAATCACCACAGTGGTGCTCCGACAAACTTTTAGAGATTCGAAATGCCAAAAAAAATGGTAAACTGGTTTCAATAAATAACATTTTTAGTGTAGTCTCATAAAACTCATAACTATACGCTAGAGATACAGGCGGTACAAAATTCGGAAGAGATATGGTCGCCGCGGCGCACAGGTTGTGCAAAGGTAGTATGAGATACTGGTTCCAGAATCCAGACTATCGAAGAGATATGGCCGCCCGCGGCCCACAGATTTGAAAGAGGTAGCATGAGCTACTCGTTGCAGGTCTCCAAAGAGACATGGTCGCCCGCGGCCCACACATTGTCGAACGGTCATATGAACTACTGGTTCCAGACCTCCGAAGAGATATGATCGCCCGCGGCCCACTGGTTGTAAGACATTCAGGAGTGTAGGTTTCGTGCATCTAAGTGAGTAACGGCCGCCTACAGTCAATTTGTAGGATAGGGAAAAACAGGAGAATAATGCCCGCACTGCAATACAACGCTGCAAATACCATTCCTCGTACGAGAAGCAGTCGCTCGCCTGATGACACAAAGCAGAAGAAAGAATGTTCAATGAAAGTCTCGTAATCTGTATAACTTACGTTATTGTTGTAGAAACAAAATCTACACTTTGTATTGTTGTTAACATACGACCTTATGGTCTAATGGCCAGGTGCCTGTCGTTCGGTTTATACAGAGGTATACAACGAACTTCGATGGCTACTGATTTTGTCCATAGTTAATTAATGTTAAAAGTTTTTTTGAAATATAGAGAGTAAACAACAAAATGAATTATCGAACTTTGCTCAGATGTGCAGCATCATTTGGACTATTTGTTAAACAAATAATACATATAGTAAATTCATTATTACAAACGGGCTATTAATTAAGTACTGTTACGTAGTTGATTAACTTTTTTAAACATGAGATGTCATTCAAGAATACGAACTCATTTACAAATGCTTTAATTTCGAAAAGACTCCTCGTAACAATTACAATTGCGTCGTGGCAACGCAGTGCAAGTTCAAGATGTAGTTGTAGTACCATTCCTTCCTCTCAATAAATCTTTGCCTCAAAAGGCCAAAATTAGTATTAGAGAAACGGAAAAATTGAGCGCCAGAAAAAAACTCGTAATTTTTCGTACTACTTTGTAAAAGAACATTTTTTTTTTATTTCGTGGCAGTTAACATTATTTGATTATTAATAATTAGTCAAGGAATTTCTGCGTGTTAATTTTTGGTACAAACAAACATTTAGAATAATATAATCTTTTATCGAGTCTCGCAGAAACAAAATTGTGGTTCTCAAATGTGTATTTAATCGATTCCAGTCTGCAGCCAATATTCTATATTGCATTGCGTTGCGATAGGATAATCTAATGCAAAGGGAAACTCATGTTCCTTGCTCGATATTAATAACATCACTAATCATAAAGTTTTCAAATATATATTTTACGAAAATCTAAGAATAGTCGTCTCTTATGAAACTAAATTCTTTCTTACCTGTTTAAACTATGAACATTTGCAGGGCGAGGTACAGGTAGTATATGAAAGATACTATTAATTCGTTTTGCACGTTACTCCTTTATACCCTAAGAAAATATTTTTCATATTTAAACTCAAATGCTTTCTGAATACTTTCGAAGCTCTTTTTATGAATAAAATATATGAGAATATAACCTTAAATTGATTTGAAAGAATTGGGTGTTATAGAAACACGAATCGTGATTATCCAACTTATTTTATGCTACCGTGAATATTATGCATGTTATTCGAAATTAGAATGTATTACTATGAGTAAATCTATAGACATACATTTCTCCATTTGCTCATCATATAATTGATAATAATTCGTAATATTTAATTTAGTTACAGTATAGCACTATAATGAAAAAAAAATGTGTATTAAACTACATTTTATTTGCAGTATTCTGAGATTCCATCCATTGCCTCAATATACAAGAAAATAAAATATATTCCTATCGCTCTTCTATTGTAAAATAAATTACTATCTCTTGATTATTATTGTGCAATGAAATGTCAACCTGATTTTTGTTATAAACTCACTTATAGGAATATGTACACTAGCTCATATAGCCAGAATCCAGAGGAGCGAGGCACAAAACATAATTTCTGAGTCCGACAAATTTTGTTACGAATCTACGAATCGTTAAAAAGTTGTAAGAACCTCCAAATGCATTACATTCGCTAAATTATTAACTGAAGTTGGTGAAAACGATAAAGTAGCCTGCTAAGTATTGAATATTTGTGATGAACAAGCAAAAAAAAAAAAAAAAAAAAAAAAAAAAATCAGTTTTCCTGTATTTTTACTCCCTGAAGATCCTGTTTTTTTCCTGGCCTTCAAAACAGTAGCCAAAATTCAGAAACTCCCGATTTTGATCGCGTTTCCAGCCAAACGCACGGGAGGCCTAAAGTGCTTGTTCTGCATGTAAATCGTACATACGTTGATTTACGTTAGTAAGAGAATTTAGTGCAAAATAAGAGAATGTTTTATCTTAGGTTCAACAGTTTGGGTTAGGGGAAGTGATGTAACGACCCCCCTTACTTGATTCATATTTGTGCCACTTTGTGCGAATTCGCACATTATAATATTATAGCGTTGTACGGTTGTGAAAGATGATGATATTTGCAGTGTTTAAGTTTGTGATAGTGCTTTATTTTATTTATTTATATATTTTATTGTGGGGTGAACAATGTTTTTTTAAAAAAAAGATGGCGCGATTTGTAATAAGAACAAACGAGTGGTGCTGTTAAGCATATTCTTGCTACTTCAAACGTAAGAAAAACTCTATTCTAGCTTAAACACATTGATAGAACGTATTAAGTAGAGCATAAATGAAGTTATTTTCCCGTGAATTCCCTCACTTGAAAAATTTCATTTTAAATTAAAACTCGACTACTGAGCTACCCCAATATTTTCTTCACGTCGGCGCCACTGCGTAAGAATATATATATGGGTAGAGCTCCTGCGTAGCCTAGTCGGTAACGCGCTCGACTTCAGTACTTTAGCGCTCGACTAAAAAAATTTCGGTGTTGACCCAGCATCGTGAGGACAATTTGGGAGCTGCTGTGAATAAAATACAGTGTCGATCACAGTGAGAGATTCGGCTCTCCTCTCCCAGTCCGTCTAGTCAGCGTGGGAGTAGTAGATCAACTCCTCCCTTCGGGGAGAGGCCTCATCCACTAGTGGATTGAATATGGCTGTGATTTATATATATGGGTTACTTTGTGTGTTTTTAATGAAAGACAAATTATTGACTTATTGTAATCTTAATACACTTACTCTATAGAACATCGGATACATAATTATTACTCAAAGGCTACACTGTTTCTAATTATTTCTTTGAGGAAGCAGAGAAAGTTTGCAACTAGTTTTAGCTGCAAGATTTTTTTCCAGCTCTTCCTCCAGGGCTGGACAGTGATTTTGACAACTTCCGGAACACACTTGAAAACACTTCCGGTACGGCACAGAACTTTTGCGTAAACTGTACTTTTGCGTATGCCAACCGCTAACAGGGGGCTGCGCACCCCTGCGGCTGACGCCTCCCAGCTTCCTTCGGACGCACGGTTCCTCCCTTACACCTCGCTGTCGCTCGGTGTGCATCCTGCCCTGCTGGGTTTATATACATCCTAGTTTTTAGTGTCTTCTTTTAAAATTATAAATCACAACTTTTATTGAATTTCTTTTCTGTATTTACATAAAAAACAAAAAAAAAATATAATTTTCTTTCAGCAAATATGTAAAAAGTCAACTTCAGGGTTTGAACCCGGTACCTTTTGATCAGCTTTCCGACGTCTTGACCACAAGACCAAACTGCATCTGCTGGATTGAGCTCTTCTCGCTGTGGGCTGTTCCTACCGGAAGTGTTTCCAAGTGAGTTGCAATATGGCTGCCCAGCCCTGCGGGAAGAGCTGATAAAAAAAATCTTTCGTTTTAGCTAGTACTTATGTGGAGATTTGAAGGCTACATGCTCTCTTTCTTCTTTTTAGTGATGACTGGATTACGAGATCAGTGGAGAAATATTTGAAAATCAGTGTAAATTATCAGCAGAGACAGGAATGTTGCATGGTTAGCTATTTATTGTGGATTAATTTAATTAAAGATGTCTTCTACTGATCGATATACAGACGACTGGAACATCATGGAACAACCAATAGAAATAAAAGAAGAGAAGATTGAAATTGTTGATACTTTGGATGAGGTAAACTTATTGTTAATATTTTTATGACAATGTATAACAAAATTGGAAGTTTTCACTTTTATTCTCCAGTTTGACAATAAAAGTTTGAGATGTCCAGAAAATACAACATATGCAGCCGTGTAAATTGTGCTGCATTGATAAGCATTTGGAGGTACTATTCAATTTTTTAAATACTTCATATTACAGTTACACTCGTCCTTAAGTTAAGGATAAACATTCGCGGCGAAAGAATAACATAATTTAAATTTACGATTGTACTTTTATCCATTTTTTCGTTTCCTCTGCTTATGCAGGTTGTTTCGAAAAGATGCATACAAATTTCTGGAGGTCAATCCGGGCATTTTGAGAGAAACATTCCTATTGACAAATGGAAAACAGTCAAAAGGCCAGGGTTAGAAAAGTGCACACTTCGCGAAACATTGTTAAAAATGGCATCATATCTCCGAACCTAATGACGCAGAACGTAGCATTCTAGTCAACACATATATTTAAAAAATAAGATTGGGAGAGTACTACATAGACAGGTTTATATTCGGAAAAGGATTGTCAAAAATGATAATGATTTAATAATGCAAGTATAGAAGTTTCCTTTAGAAACCATTATATTCAGTCAAAAATTTACAGAAATAGTCGTCTCAGCTTAATTTGTGATTTAGCGATAGAAGTTTGACTGTTTGTAACTATGACTCATTTATCACGATGTCTCGTAAACTGTGCACGTCTCTAGCCTGAATGCTATGTCGTTTTTTGCATTTGTCTACACGATTATTTTTTTATTTTGTTTCCAGTTCGTGTACACTTTCTGGAACCAGACGAAACATGTTCTGAGGTTATTTTTGAACAGAGGTTAAAATAAAAATTAAGAAGATACCTTGAGGCTTAGTAACTATACGTAGGATTAAACGATGCTTTAGAGTAAATATTTACTTTGGCAGTATTAAAGGATAACATTTATTTTCAAAGTAGGAAGGTTTTAACAGTTGTGGGCATATACGTAGGTTTAAAAATTGAGAGAATACTATAATTGGCATCCAAGCGTTGCTTTCGTGTATTAAAAGATGCCTATAGACAAAAAGTAAAACTCAATTCAATTGGTTTATCTTATATATATATATATATTGCTTTTGTATCTTAATTTTCACATTTGTTCATCTATATTTCCTAATACATCATAGGTTGTGAATTTTCCATACTTAAATAATTCCAAGTACAGCCCAGAAGTAATTTTGTATTTAACACTTTTGATAATATCAACAAGGGAATGAATTGACCCGGCTCTATTCAATGTACAATCTCAGTATTTAGCAAGTGCGACCCAGGTAAGCTAAGTGAAGCTTTAGTCAGGATGAGCTAACGTACGCCAATTGAAAGCGAAGCCAACGCTTAACTTAAAATGTAGATCTGTGAAATACTTCTCCCGCCTTACTGCCAGCGAAGATTTTGTGAAAGTAAGTAAATGTGTTGTTGCAAGAAAACTTTATATATTATGTACTATTTTAGTAAGTTTTTACTTCTGCATGTGACGGTTAGCCCTCGAAAGACAATAGGGGCTTGAGAGAACATCTTAATTATATTTTATTATTTATTTTAATCTAAATATGTTTCTTTAGACCCCAAACTATCTAACGTTTTCCTTTAGAGCTTCACATATGTTATGAATTCCGATGTTTCTGATGATTATATATATATATTGCAATTTGGGGGCTTCGTAGGTCCGTATTGCAATTTGTTGTTTGCAGGCCTCTAAGCTGTGTTTAAATGCATTTTATATTTATGAACTCGCATTCACTTTATGAACACTGATGTTCCTAACGTTTGAAGTTAGTATCGAGCTGCTGTAGCTCAGTGTTAGAACATTGGCGTAGTATTCGGAAGGTCGTGAGTGCGATCCCAGCTGCCGGCCACCCTGACAGGTTTTTCCAGGATCTTCCTCAGTTGCACCAGGCAAATGCCGGGATGCCACCTTTTAAATTGTCGAAACATAGGCTTTGGCCGATACCTTCCCGAATCCTGTCCCATCTCCTGTCCCGGCCTGAGCCTTAGATGCCTCAGGCCATAAATAAAACTAAAAAATTCAATTTGAAATTAGTACTTGGATCAATATATCGAATTCGACCGAAAAGTTTTTATCCAAATTTCAACTGCCAATCTTTCGGCCTATATTCATTTCCTTGAGTTATTTGACCTTTATTCATATCGTATGTGAGACGTCCAAGTCCGGTCGCACTTGCCATGCTTCATTCATATGTGAGGTCATCCTCTTGACGACAATATTGATGTAATTATTTTCAAATATTTTTATTCTTGTTGCACATTCTGTGGTGGATTATTTTTTCTATGTTACTCGTTTATTTTATAGCTGATTAAAATATTTTTATGCGAATAGGAAGTAGAGTTCTTTGTGCCTATTCGTTGAAGTTGTCTTTTTATTTTTTCTTTGTTATTATATTCGATATATTTTATTCATACTTTGTGTTTTCGACTTCTGGGATCGAGCTCAACCGTCTGCTGTATAGTAATTTTACACACGAACGTATCGCTATCGGAATTTTGAACGGAAGTTGCATCAAGGATTTTGACGTATATGAAAATAAAGAGTGTAAAGATACATGACCACATGTAGCCTTACCTAACCTCCACGTTCGTATGGTCACCAATTTAAGATAAGCTACGTAAAATGGATAAAGTAATTATTAATTATAAATATGAACACATGAAAATATATTTTGAAAGAAAAAATGTTATCCCTGCCGGGATTCGAATCCGGGGTCTTTCGTTTAAGTAGCCGACGCCTTAACCATCAAGCTACCTACACACCCTGGCAAAATGTGTTTCTGAAGTTGTATTTACAGTTCATGTGTTACGTAACAAGCTAGTTGTAACGCGTTGTTAACTCAAGTTCCGTTTACTCAAATTCCGAAAGCGATACACTCTTATTTTACAGTAACCTTGTGAGGTCTTTTTCATCTAGACGATTTCTCTTTCCCTTTGTTTGGCAACGTGAGATAGTTGTTCCTTTTCGTGGTAGATGGCAGGAATAGCTTGAACAAGAGGCGAGTAGCAGTTGACAGGTAGAGGAAAAAGTAACATTATGTAAAGAAAGATTGGTCACTTTAATAGCCAATCAAATTACATCGATTGTCTTTTTTGGATGTAGACGAAAGCATCGGAGTAGCAGATAGGATGTGATAATATAATTATTCAAGAGATCGAGGAAAGAAAATGTAGGTTCAGCTCATGTGATTTTGAAACGTTTTGAATACGATTGAGGGACTTTTTTCGTGCTGTAATTTCAAACTGATGTAATTCAAGGCTACTCTGAAGTTTTGGTCTTTATGAACTTCAAAAGTGGGTTTAGTGGTGTGATTATATATTGATATGTGCGTAATAATGTTGATGAACTTTAATTGAACTAGTAATTTGATTTTCTTCATAAATTAATTTATTACATTTAATTAATTTCGTTTACATATTTATTTATTCAATAAATAACAATTTATAATTATGATAATATAAATGTATAGAATGCAGGGCTAAGTTCCCCGTATACGGGACCACCATGTTCCACTCTCTGACCTCCATGTGGCATATTAGCCTTTGACACGCGCTCTTCCTTCTGTGTGTTACATTAATCAAATCTGAAATTACTGTTTGGTAGAAATGAGTGTTGGCATTTTAAATAAGCGTCATGCGCATATCATTTTAAATTTGTTCCAAATGTGAAATTTTACTGTATTTCTAGTCCTTCCACTATGTATCCACCAATCAGCTTTTCACTCCCTTTTTGTTCGTGTGCATGCTGCCTACCGTTATATTTTCTGGCATTTATGGTTATCTGAACTAGCAAGCATGTTTTTGTTGCAACGCATGTTATTATCTAATAACGTTGACGAAGTTGGCTAACCAGACATTAATCGGTTTTGATCGATGTTCGTATCCTCAAAATTTTGCCAGGTCAGGTTTCTTCGTTGCTGATGAAAGAGTATCCATTTCATTAAAACGTCAATGCTCTTTCAAGTAAAATTGCCTAGTGCTAAAGCAGTTCTCTCTAAGTATATCGATTCTTAGTACTCAGAAATTTAATTTTCTGCGTTTGATTGAAGCGTTTTCCTCCTGCCCTTTGGTTATTAAACTGACCGAAGTGTTTAATCTTCCTGTTTGTAATATGCTATTACACCTTGTGATGAACTTCGTTTTGAATCAGCCATGAAATATTGGTCCTGAATTATTTTATTATCCATTTTCGTGTGAGTTTTGTTTTGTGTAAAGAAGCATGTAACCTCGTATTTTGCTGGTGCACTGAGAGTTAAAAGAGTAATGCTATAATCACATATGTGTATCTCTTCTTTTAAGATTTCGGCCTGGCATAATTATCTGCTTTTCTCTCGGAAAACGGTTCATGAACCTTTCATGTGTAAAGTGAAGTTAGTACCGAAATGCAGAGCCTTATTATTAACGATATTTTATTATTTAATTTACTATATTTCACTTCACGGTTTGTAATGTGCATGTTCCCACATAGCAAAATGGCGTCCCAGGGATATCTGACGGATCTCCTGGCAGGATATCGGGACGTCCGTAGGACGTCCTGTTTAAGTCCCGTTTACATCCATGGGACGTATAGTTATAATTAATCCTTCGTATAACTATACGAAGGCATATCCTTCGTATAGTTATAATTAATTAAATAATAATAATAGTAAGGTCGATTTAATTTATAGAAATTCCAGGTAGGCAATCCCGCATGGCTTTCCGGGGGACAACCAGGGGACATCCATACGGGATGAACTGTTTGTATTGCCCACAGAATTATCCCACGGACGTCCTTAGGACAACGCTATGGGAGCAGGACCATTCTGACGGTAATGGGATCTAAATGGGACGTCCCAGGGTCGTACTCTGCTATGTGGGTTTCTGTCATTCTGAATTAGTTTTATGAGTAATACAATTTCATGTAAAAATGCTACTCTCACTGTAACAGTCATTTACCACGAAATATATTTATATTTGATAGTGTAGTTACAGCTACAATGGATTATTGAGGTGAGCTACTTTGGAATTAGGTCTGGTAGTAACTTTGATGACGTTAGTGTCCTTCCAGAACACCTATACTTTAACGGTTCAAAAGTTATAATTTTTCTTATTTTCCATCTACGAAATTGTGTAAAATTCTAGATTACTTTGCTTAAGCTTAAGTTACTGAATATTCGTGACAGGCATAATGCATCTTCATACGTATTTGTGACGGAAGCTCAGGAGAAGTTGTCAGACATCGTCTGGTTGACCGACGGTCCAGGTTTTCCGGTCGGTTTTCCGAATTTGAGTTTAGGCTGGGCTCCACGCGCACATAATCGTTAGATAATCGAATTATGGTGTTAAATACTTATAGTGTATGTTTACATATTATAGACTTTGAAGGCAGAGTCAATGATGAGAATTTCCGCTTCCTGTGTTGGGATAGGGAAATGGATGTTTGCCCTGACACTTAACTACTACGTTAATAAGTGCACCCGAGCTGGATGCCCGTTGGATTATATTAGTGGAGAAAGAATGCTAATATTTTCTTGAAAGGTTCGCGCAGATGTTGGTAGCTCTGTTGGGGAGCTGGTTGAACGTTACCCACAGCCATTGTCTGGTCACTAATAACCCACATAAAATGAGTTGCATACGTATAATGAGAAACTGTCAACATGGTAGATATACGAAATATTTGTAAAACAAGAAATAGTAAGAACTACAGAATAAAAAACTAGATTAACAGTCTAAAAGTGAAACTGATAATGTCATATGCAAATATACGAGGCTAGAATTACCATAGCTAAATTTTACTATGCTGTTTCTTTCTAAAATAAATGATCTGTGAAGACCATACTCCCCCTCTCAGTGATTATGGACACGATAACTATTATTATTGTTTTCTTGTATCTAACTTACTATTTTTGTATTGCAGCAAGCGTGTACAATTGGATGGTATGGCGACAATAATGTAGATGAACTGAAATTAAGTGATGACGAAATGAAATTGTCGATAGAGAGCATAGAACAAAAAGCTTTAGTCGAAACAGATGGAAGTGAGGGTAGTGTAGAATGTCCAGAGAATCACATAGATATAAAACAGGAGAAACAATCCGAAAGTATAGTAGCTAATCCTGAAGACCTTGTGGAGGACCGGAAGCATCGCCTATTAGTAAGTTATCCCGAAATCTGTTATTTATTTGCTCCCTCCAAATATACGCAATTTGCTTTCGTTGTTCTCCTGCGAGATTTGTCTTTTATGGGTTTGAAAATTATGTTTCATACATAGTATTGCATTTTGACCCTTTGCGAGAGCCGCGTTCGCATCGTTAGTATATTTGCAGATTCAAAATAGGCTCATAAGTTAGGAGCCTATATCAGATTCTTTTCGTAATTAATGAAATTTTACACAGTATTCAGAAGGTTTCAAGTAATGGTTGCTCAATTCTTGTTGTAAACATGATAATGTAAATATGTAAGTCTATTACGTAGTTTGTTTGTCTGTTTTATTTTTGACAACAAGTATTTACAAAATGTCTTTCTGGAAACCTTAAGTTAGCCTCCCTGTAAATAATACATTTATATGGTGAACAGAAATTAGTAAACAATATTCTAGAAAGTAAAATATCTCATCCAGCCAAGAAGTTAATTTCTCTTAGGGTCTGTAAAATCAAACTAACAGTGTCCAAAGTAAGAACGGAAGGGTCATAAAAAGATATTTTGACAAATAATAATATTTTGGTGGCCGTGTCAGTTTAGCGAATAGTAATGAAAATTGTACCCAATATATCTACATCAGTTATGTTTATCATTGCTGATAGTATCTTAGAGGATAATTCTTTGCTTGCACTATTGAACATAATAATACCTTCGCATTGTAATTTTTGGTTGCACAACCGGTGTATGCGGTACTCCCTCAATCATAAATTTTGGTAAAATAGATTTATTGGGCAGTACTTGGATTATGCTTTGCAAAATCGACACGGCTTACGTCTTTATTTGTCGACATATGATGTCGTTGATGCCGTGCTCACTTCAGATTTTGAAAGCTCCGCAAACACGCTTTGTTTCTCCCAGGGAACAGTTTTGTACATTTGAAGAGAACTTCTCGTTCCTAGGATATTATTCATTAATTTTGCCTACCCTGTATAAATCAGAGGCGTCTATGCGTTTGGGGAATTGCGTATAGGTATTTTTAGTAACACTGACTTTATAGGAAGAACTCCATCCGAATCAACTAAAAAGTCTCTAGTCTAAAGTTAGAATATTTTTACTCAATTTCTGCCTCCGTTGAAAATTGAAATGTGATTAGATCTTAGATTATGTGTGCTTTGCCTTTTCCTTCGAGATATTTATTTAATTGTTAATTTATTGTTGCATATATTAAGCGCGTTTAAACAAAAAGTGAAATGAATCAGATTATAGAAAAAACAAATGTTTATTTTCTTAATGTAGCATTACAATTAATTAAATTGATTATTTTTTAAAGATTTTTTTTTATAAATACAAATAACTTAATAAAAGTGCACTTTGTGTCTTTTATTATGCTTACTAATGTCTAATGCTCATTAGTGTGAATAACATTTTAATTTCTTGCACGGTTTATAAAAGAACATAATATATCGAAATTTTCGAATCAATTATGTATATTAATGACATCTCATTGTTTCCTTCAAATTAAATGTATAACATAACTTACTTCGCCAATTTCTTTCTAGCAAATTTCTAGTCCAGATGTATGTATTACATGACCCCTTCTCATTTAAAATATGAGTAAAATTAAGATAGCCAACTTTAAGACAGCGGCAATGACGGACTTACCACATAAATAATAGTACATTTCACCCAATGTTCATTAACATGTATTGGTTTTTCATTATCGAAGAGATTTACAAATAAACACATGTTTTCAGACTTAGATCACGTTATAAGTAGTTACTATTTTGAATTACACTTTTGATAACTTCGGCCGTCCTTATTGATGAAAGCACTTTTAATCATTCCTTCTGGAGATTTCGTGGTATAGTTTAAGTATCTAAAAAATAAGGCTTGAGCATAAAGCCGATATAAGTAAATCTCCATTTAACGCGTCAGTTCCGCCTCACGGCTGCAAAAAAAATTGATTAGCGCTACTACTCCCCTCTAGCGGTTATATTTTGAAACTAATTATTATCGCCATCTACTGCTGTAACTATTAACTATCTGCATCATCATTAAGCAACTACTTTGCATCAGATGAATACCGTAATGGTATATTGAAGATGAGACATGCTCGTGAAAATTTGTTGCTGCCACTATGAACTTCTTTATTGCTGTAAAAAAAAGTGGAGTTTTAAACATCAAATTGTTTAGCTTTCTCTCTTATAAAATCCGTATGTTGTATGAATTCGCTCAGTCTTTCCGTGTTACTTCGTTGCGTGCACACGAGCGGAAGTTTCTATCATGTGAATGGCATGTGAAAATCATATTATGTGTGGGCGTATTAAAAATTCTCAGTTGCATATTTTTGATCTCTCTCTCCTTTTTCGTATCTGTGATATCCATGAAAGAGTGAATTACGGTCTACATGCAAAGTAATAACATTCTCTCCCGAAAACATGTTCACTAAAATTGTTCTATCACTCTTTCGTTTTTCACATCGTAGATATACGAAGTTTGAGCTATAAGAATTACTGTACAATAAGTGTTATCGGGGACCGTTTCTTCAAAATCCATTATAATTTTAATATTGGTTCTTTCATTAATAACAACTTGTTTGCGTTTACTTGTATTAGTGACATACATTGGACGATTTTCTATAAACTCTTTTGGGGAATAAAACATATCAGTATTTTTCTGTGTTACACGTTTAAAAGCAGTGTAACTATCGTACATTTTAAGATAATCTGCTTTCGTAATATCCAGGTTTAAATTCTCACGAGGGAAGATTTCGTTACGAGCATTTTTTAAATAAATAGTCTTAATCTTGCATGTATCAAACTTACTAGTGTCTTTCTCCTGGGTATTATCATCACGATTAGTTTGGAAAAGAACTATTACAAAATCAGGCATATCAAACTGCAGTGAGTTAAACTGTGTTGTTACATCAAATTCGAAATAAGAACCTGAAACATGTCGTTGAACACTTTGATACGTGAGAAATTCAATTGGTATTTGAGGTTGCCGAAGTATATCGGATTTTAATTTCATTGAATAATTTTTCTCCTATTCGACAATTGGCATTCTGAGCTCCATTGAAGTAATCACTAATTTAGCAGGATGAGCTAATGTGGCATCATCTAGAGTACCATCTGCTTTCTTTGTTTTCCAGCGATAAAATAAAACATCATTATTTGCACTTCTTTTCAATGTTATTCGAAGCCCGCTTTTCCACATAATTTCCTTATAGTCACTAAAGAAACCAAACAGCAATCACAGTGGAAACAACACTGTATTCTCTTTCCGTGGAAGTTTCTCATCAGTTATTAATCCACCTGACTTAAAATATTCGAGCTCGGGCTTTGATAATCGGCATGAGGCGATAGCAGTTGAAGTAATTCCCGGATAATCTATTCTATCAATAACAGTACCATGTTTGCGTACCTCTACCTGCGAAAACAAGTATGGAACAAAATTATCAATTAATTTCATATTTGACCCTGCAGTAAAAGTTCCTCCAGCATCTCTTCCAATAACTTCATATTTGATGTATAAATCACCGTAGTGTGGGTGCACAAACCCATCGCCAGAAGTAATGTCAAATTCTAAATCTTTGTTTGCTTCATTCAAGTTATTAAATGTACGACGACTCAGTGGGAAAGATTGATACTTATAGCTTTCAATAAATTCCATCTTTAAAAATACTATATTATATTCAACTTTGTTTCTTTTCGCTATCATTCTTGCTATAAAAAAATCATTTTAAGAATCATCATTTTTAATCATGAGAATTACGCTTGTTATTGCGCCACCAAAACTAACCGGTTCATGCAATTCATTACTAACACTTATTTCAATGGAACGTACATGGCTGTTGTATGGGAAAAAATAATTGGTATTGAGGCTCATAAGCAATTGGTTCTAAAAATTCTGTTAATGGTTTAAATGTTGCTATAATATTAGTTTCCTTGTGCTTATACTCCCCATCTGCTATAATCATACCTCTTGCCAAATTACAGTGTATATTAAATGTTTCAATACTTAAGAACTTTGGAAGAAATTGACTTATGTGAGTTTCCTCTGGCTTAAGTTCACTATTATTCTTAAAACCTAATAACTTACCAACAGTTCCTACATTAAAATTTTCTGCAAATGGTGTAACTTCCATTCGATGAGTTACATGATTTTCATTTAGAAGCACTTCTTTAGGTAGTGTTGTTTCCAATGTTGATGCATTATACTGACCCGGTGGTATATTATGTCTCTCTCCTTTATGGAAGTAAGTATTGCTACTTTTTGTTACATTTGGTATTAAGTACATACTATAAAATCCAATTAGTGCAATTTTCAAATTGTAATTTTGATTATCAATTTCATTATGAAGATTCAGCCGAAGCTTTGGTGTAGTCCCCGATAAGTGCAACACAATCATTTGTTTAATAAAAGACTATGTAATATACTATTTTATGCATGGTTCATTAAGTAATCAAGTTTCAATCTTTTAATAGCTTGATGAAAATTGTTTCCATCGGATAAGAATTTTAATAGTTTAATGCATAAATGACCACAAATCACGTCGTCAAAATGCTGTATTCGATCACTATTATATTCAATTATAGTGTTATTAGGATTTAAAGACTCAATCAAAGACTTGGGAGGTACTCCCCCAAATGAATCGAATATGCAAGCTTTATTATTTTCATACCAATAACAAATCCAGTGAGTTCCTGTATTAATTGATCGATCTAAGTTAATAACTGCGCATTCTTGTCTTAACGGCGGAGTAGAAGGAAGATTATCTGACATATACACACCTTTAAAGTGTTTAATATTCAATTATTTAGCTTTACGTTCGAGATCATAATTGGTGAGTGCTTTTTTTACTCTATTTATGTCCTTCAAAAGCTTTTTCTTTCTTTGTGTAAGTCCTTTACCTTTAGTCAGAATTGATGATTCCATAACTTCATTATGACGCTTTTGTTCTACCAGTTCCTGTTTATTTTTCTTCGCATCGATTACCGTCTTAGCTATAGCTGCTGAACCACCTGCAAGACTACCAACCGCTCCCAATGCAGCAAGTATGGCAGGAATTGTAAAAATGAAACCACCTGTTTTCGGTTGATTACGTAGTTTCTTTAACTGCGCTAAACTTAATGTTAGAGCCATATGACCCTTTTTTAAGCATTTTTGCTTCTTCGCAAGTTGTGCTTTATTTAAGATATTGCTAAAATTTAATGACTTTAATTCTTGTGCTGGAATTTGAAATTTTACACCTTTTGCTTTCATTGTATAAAAATACTATATTATATTCATTATTTTGAATTTGTTCAACAACTACGGCTCAAGCTTCTATCCAGTGTTTAATGGAGCAATCTATAAACCCCACCCCATTTTCCGTTTTGTGTTCATTGCCATTGCCACTCCCAATGAAGCCAATTTTTCACTTAAAGCAGAATTTTTGCTAATAACTCTATCAAAAGCTTTAAACTCTAAGTCTTGATCGGCTCTATGTCTATCTGGTAGATCTTTAAAGTTCTTATACGCAATATCATGCTCTCGACATGCCTGATCTAGCCTATTTATACCCCGATCGCCTTTCGCTAATCTTTCATCTAAACGTGTACCAGGACCGCAGAACTCGTAGCCTGGAAGATGAAGTTCAAAGGGTAATTTATTAATAATATCGTTCACTAAACCTTTACCTTCAATAGTATGCCAAAATTTTGGTGGCAGAATATGGATGATTTTTATGAGGTAACCTAAACCTTTTGGATTCGAAACAATAAAATTGGATAATCGAGATGAAATCATTTCCATAATACCCACTTTCTCATTATAAAAATTCTTATTCCCAGCTGCTTCTTCACCTGCTATAACTAATAGTCTATCTACTAACTTTCTAACATCATCCATCCAAACAAATTGTTGTGGCATATTTGTGTAGCGCTTAATCCCCTTTCCTTGCTTCCTTCCTTTCAAACCTTCACCTTTAGTTTTCAGTTCAAGCCAAATAGGTTTAATTAATGTTTTGTACTTATCGCTGGAGCTTGATTTTACTCTATTCTGTGATGGATCATGATTTTGATATAAAGCATTCGTCATCTTTAAAATTTTCTTGTAAGTTTCGTAATCTTCATTAGTAAAACCTACTGGTTGTTTACGAGTAATTAGCTCCCATAAACCTTCTGTTCCTTTTAAATTTTTCATAAATCGGGGTTGACGGATCTTGTGCTATTTTACTCTCACTATAAACAATTAAATCATCGTTATCAAAGAGAACATTATAACTTCCAATTTTCCACTGCACTACTCCGGCTATATCTATAGAGTATAATCCAAACACTTCATCTTTATCTAACCTATTAGTACTTAAATATCGACTCGCTAATGGACCTAACTGAATTTCTTTCTCTTCTT